>DWNH01001388.1:0-11524 GCA_018249895.1 Tiana niger | reverse complement strand
GCCGTCAATTTGCGGGCTATTGCAAATTGAAAATATGAATTTTGTTTGTAATTTGTAATGAGGGATAATTTTCAACTACGAGTCAGAACAACATGTGCAATAATTTCACAAAAGACTATCTGTATGCTTGTTAATGTAACTTGTTTTTTTGAGGCATTAAAGTATAGTATGGACCTAGGAATAAGGTAAGCAAGATTAGATTCTATAAGACTTAAGACTCATTAGCTACTTCCGAAGGATTTAAATGGCTATTACCTACTGTTATATCAGTTAAAATATACGTAACTATGTATGTGTATTAATTTATTACCGTAAAAATTTGATCAATGAATATAAATTATCTTTAAAAATACCTATTTAAAAGGAAAATAAAATAAACATGTTATTATGTTTTTTTATCGATGATCATAAAATATAGTTCCTGTAAGACTTAAATTTATTATTTTTTGAAATTAGAGGCTTTAATTTTATATCGTTTTTGTTTATTATTGTCGCACTACTGGGCACGGACCTCCTTTCAGACGTTAAATGGTTTCGGCTCTAACCTACAACGCTTATCTGCCGCGAATTGACAGACGAATTTACCGCATTCCTAAGAAGAAAAGAACTGCCGAGAGCACACTAGAGCACATCTATCATGGATCCGTCATCCTGACATGGATGAAAGCGCAATTGCTTGCGAATGAATAAATATTGCAGGCAAATTTGAGTGTATGATTGTTGCGTGCCATATCTCTGAATCCCTAGGTTACAGCAGTTTATGTGGGACCGTATCTAAAATAAACCTTGAAAAAGAATACATAACTCAGAGTTCTCCATAACGTTTCCGTAAGGTATGCGAATTCCATGAACTCACACTTGGTCAATGTGGTAGATTATTGCCTAAACCATTTTCATATCTGCGAGATAACCCGGGCCTAGCAGTGGAGCAATAATAAGTTAATGATGATATGATGAATATCATGAGTGAATCGTAGACAGCATTTCATTACATTAGATAATTGTAGGTCAATTTATTTTTATAGGTTATTTAAACAAACAAACAAATATTCTTTATTGGCACCATTAAACATAATTACATAAATAAATTAAGCGTATAAGATAGATGTGCACGAAAGGCGGTCTTATCGCTAAGTAGCGATCTCTGCGAGACAACCTTTGGGTAGTGATGTCGCAGAGGAAATACTGGGATGAGCAGGTAGGGTGCACTAAAATACATACTACAATATACATATACATACATACAAATACATATGAAATCGACAAAAATGTGCTTAATAAGGACGAGGACTAATAAATATATACAAGACTAATTATGATATATACAAGAGAAGAAATAATGGTGGAATTTTAAGTTAGGTTATCTAAATAATGATTGTATACTAGATCTTTAAATGTTTCGATACTTTTGGCTTTAAGTACACAAATAAATATGTTCCAGTAGAGTATAAATTCCTTTTCAAATGAAAGGAAATATTCCGTGCACGTAGAAGGATGTACTCCTTGCTAATTTAGAAAATGCGACATTCTGTATAAAGTGAACCTTCAAAGTGCGAAATAGCGGTCGGTATGCAATGCCACTCGCGTCACATAGGAAAATTAATCCCAGATCAAAAAGTTTCTCATTTTCCCGGGATTCCCTATTTGCTTTTTCTTCCCCACAAACACGTCTTTATGTTCGGCTAACGGATGGTAGGCGACGTGTTTGTTTCGTATTAAGGTGATGGCATATTACCCGACAATGTTCTGTCTGGTCCCTTTATGCAAAATGCAACGTCTGTTTACTAATTTCGAGGATGGGTAATTTTTCCTCGGATTTTCATAACGGTCGTCAGTGTTCGTGATAGGTACATATATCGTTGTCGTGATGTGTTCTCTCTGGTAATTTTTGTTACGAGTTGCCGATTTCCATTTTTAGGTTAAGGTTAGTGAGGAGTGCACTTTTTTTTTATTGAATAAAAGTAGCAAACGAGCGTGCAGGTCACCTTGTGTTAAGCGGTTACTGCAACCCATGGAGATCCGTGTCCTACCTGAGATCGCAAATAGATGCGTTGCTTCTGAGGGCTAAGATGGTCGCCTCGTATTTAGTGAACTCCGGCATCCGCACCCTCTTATCGAAACACAATAAATTGCTTTACGGTAGATATGGGTGTGGCGGTGGTACTTCCCCGGGCGGCAGCCTACCATCTACCTATTAAATAACTAAAAATTGCAATTATAATTTTTATAATTTTAATTAATATTTTTTGATGGCTTTACATTGGAAAAGTTCAGTTTTCTTCTCAAATAAGTTCCAATGCCAATCGTATATCATTGTGGATACGAGTAAGTTCGCCGAGTGAGTAGGCGATATCTTTTGTTATTTTAGTGGGTATAGATGCTCCGTAGCGAAATGTGTCAAGGATCGTATTATTGTGAGTAGAATCAGCCCTAGACGTTCGCTTCGCCACAAATCAGGAGGAGCGGCATTATACGATAAAATGTAAACCGAGAAGCCTTTGTGCTGTCACATTAACTCTTTATATTATTCTTTCCAGAACGCGATATTTTCATATTAGCTCGGCGTTCTTGATTTTGTTTTAATGCCCGCCACGGGTTGGTTGAGGGTGCAGGATAAGTATTATTTTGTGTGTAAAAGCTTTTGTGTACTAAAGTTATAAAGTTTGGTAGGTGTTAGGCCACCGTTCGGGGAAGTACCACTGCCACACCCAAATGTACCGTAAAACTATTTAATGTGTTTCGAAAGAAGAATGTGGTGCGAGGCGACCATCTTAGTCCTCAGAAGTGGCAAAGCATTTGTTTGCAATCTCAGGTAGGACTAGGATACCTACTATCTGAATTTTCATATGAATGTCCATTGGTTGCAGTGACCACTTGACACAAAATAGCCTGCATACTCATATGCTATTTTTATTCAATAAAAACAAAAAAGTTATAGTTTGTATTTTATTTCTCAATTAATAATTTACTTTAAATTTGTTTATAAATTTCTTACATGTTAGAAATTTTTGTTGCAATTTTTCTAATGTTGTTGTTGTGAATGTTGTATGTGTAAGATTTTATTTCGGATCTTATTTTCTAACATTCACATATTACGTGTTCAAATAGCACAAAATACATTAATTGTGTTCTAAATTAAAAATAGAAAGAACTTCGTAAACAATGAATGCAACATATCTGTGACATGTAGGTATGTAGGTACGTACTGGCTAAATTAATCGTTTACAAAGAAAAGCACGTCAAAATGTGGACTGACATCAATTAATAAGGAAATATAATGATTATGCCAGTAATAACTCAGGAAACGACTGTTTGGAACAAATGGGGAACTGCCTGCAAGTCCAGGGAGACTACGAGTTTTGAGGGGTGGCCACAACAGATACGAACGAATATAAATTGGTTGCAACCAACCTTTGTTTGTAATTTAATATACTTTAGATCAATATTTGGTATCGGCCGAGTGGGATAATATTCGCATCAACGTATTTATATTGAAACATGCGCCTTATCGCCATGTCCCAAATCCGATAAACGTGTCTCAGAATTATTACATTTTTAAAATTATGTATGTAATAATGTAAAAATATATGTACATTTATACACAAATTTATATTAATATACATATATTTAAATTAATAATTGGGATATAGGTATGTGTAACGAAAATTTCGAATATTTTTATAAGAATACTACGCGTATAGAGGAGATTAAGAATGGGTTAAGACATTTACAATTGTTATGGAGAAAAGTAAACAAGCTAAAATTCCATACACATTAAATTAAGTTAAATTTAATAGATGTACTCCGTTCGTTAATAGAGTGTCACTAATACATGAAAGATTAAAGGACGTAAAAAAATAAAAAATGGAAGAATTTATTTAATTACTTAAAAAAATCGGAGCAGCTCAAGATTTGCGTCTTTTCACAAAATCACTTTCAACAAAACAAATTCTGCCCCACTTTCGACACGTGACAAATGTCTATGTAAGTATTGTAATAAAAAGTTTTTAGCGAGAATACTATTTTCATATAGAAAAATGGGATACAGGAACAAAGCCTGCACCGTGTCACGTAGTAACAAGACACTACATAGTTCGTTTCCGCAGCTCAAGTTTTCTCGAGATGTTCCGAGAGGCCGCCGCGAACATGTCGAGTGCTTTTTGATATCCGAATCTGTAAGAAAACGAACATTTTTTCCGTGCAACGGTTAATATGGTTTTCCGTCATGTCGTTGCTCTGTAAGCGTGAAGTTTTTGTACCCTTGTCGCGTGAAATAATGAGTTATGTGATGGGACGCGGGGCATCATTGATTTTCGGATGGCCGACTCACTTTGCGTTTGATTTTGAATATATCTTGGGACCTGTGGCACAGCTACTAACATCAGTTTTGGATTTTGAATATTTGTTAGGAGTTTTGACACAGCTCTTAACTTCCGTTTTGATTTTGAATGTAGGTATGTGAACTTTACTCACTTCGTTTTTGATTTAAAATATTTTGGATATAGGCTGGACCAATTTGGATGGAATTTGATACAAACAGTTCATAACTTGGATTAACACATAAAAACATCGTATATGCATATGTAGTTGCGAAATTTGTGGCAATAGATAAAATTAAATGGCATTGCACTAAAAAAATATATGAACGACAAATATTGACGTACAAATCAACCTGCAACGTAACCACACGGTGAAGGTTTATCGGGAAATATCCGTTTTGCGACCGCACCCGCGCTTTTTTCCATTAGTAAAATAAGCAAACAAAAAGAAAACTGTTTGTTTCATGTATTAAACAATTTATTACTGCCGCGTTTCAAACGCCGTTTGCTGTTTGAAAGTTAGAGTTTAGTTTTTATTGGAAATTTCGAAATGGGATAGAAACTACCGACGTTTTTCTTTTAATATTAAAGGTATAGCAAACGAACATTCAGCCTACCTGATGTTAAGTGGTCACTACAGCACACAGATATCCACAGCCAAGCTTAGATATTACCAAAGTCGAATTGTTCTATAATGATAATTATAATCATTTTCTGTCCATCAATTCAGCCTAGAACTCATCTTCACTAGTTTGTGGCATGCCCATCCGATCTAGACTTTAGCCACTTCAGCTAGCTTGCTGTAAGAACTATGTCGGTTACCTTTTGTTGCTGTGATTAATAAAACGATCTTTATCTAAAGTTCGTGGTATTGTGTTGATATTATTGAGAACTGAGATGGTTACTTTAATCGCCAAACGTATTACGATAAAAATAGTTGTAGATTTGGTATATTCCCAATAATCTATAAAATATTACCTCATAAGATTGTGTTTGCTTTATATGCAGTTTTTAGTAAAACTTAATCATCTATACGATAGTCATAAATAGTTATATGATAGTCATATGTACGTGTAACGTGAAACGTTGATTGTGCTGAACACCAAATGTGTGAACTTAAGGTACAGTTTAAAACGATTAAATTCATAATAACCCACGGACCGGGCTGTTGCTGAAAACATTGCATTGGATAGAACAGTTTTTGTGAACAATAATAAGACAAACAGTTCCTTTTTTAAAGCACAAAGGTTATTCAAAAGCGGTTTTTAAAATTTAAAAGCACTAAAACGTTGTCGGCAAATACAGGCATTATAATAAAAGCTGACAAAAGAAACATACGGATCACTTGTTAATAAGTGGTCCCCGGAACCAATTAATCAATTTTTAGAAAAAGTAAATTGTTTATAATAATTTAGTAACAATAAATAACGCCCTTGGTTGTCTGTTTTTTGTTATATTCCTTTATATATAACTTATTACCTCTATTAATTTAAACGTTGTTTCTGCTGAGCGAATGCAAATCGTTGATATCTAGGGGACGGCAGAAGGCACGCTTGTTATTTATAATTTATTCTCTCAATTAATACGTCTCGACGTCTGTACCTTTCTCGTCTACGCCTTTATAATGGAGCTAAAGTTGAAGTTTGACGTGCACAAGGATTTGTTTTGTTTCCTAATCCCCCGGGGAAGTTATCGAGATTTAGCAAAGTGATTACCGAGTCTCGCGAACTACTGTGAAGATAATTGTCTTTAAACTTCCATAAAAGTTTACTTCGCTTTTAGTTTCGAAAAGAAAATAGAGTATTACAAATTTTAGTGTGTAGTAACGCAACAAGTAGAATGTAAAATCTATATTTTGTATCTACTTTTGTATATGCAAACACTGATTTACATTTAAATTCAACTTGTTAACGCTTGGAAAAAAATTACATGAAAACCGATGGATTAATATAAATCCTTAAAAACTTATGAGGTTAACTTCGGTTTTGCATACTTTAAAAATGTTTACTGCTAGGAACAATCTATTTAATAGCAATTATTAAAGACAAATAAAAGCCAACGAAAGATATGTCGTCATTTATCGATCCTGTGTTCTCGTATTTTATACAAGTATGTGTTATCTATGTACATATGTTCGTTTAGTTAAAAGTTGTAGTGGGAATTCTTGCAATGTCAGAATTGCTCGGTTAAACGCTATTCTTCTAATATACCTAGTTAAAACTATTTAAACGTAGGAATGGGAAGTTAGTGAAAAGTTTCATTTAATTCCGAGCCGTGGCAAAGATCTCTGGTTAGACCACGTTCATTAGAACCTACGAAGTTTCCATCTTAAGATCAGAGTGAATTCTCCGTCATTAGAAAAGAAGAAATATCCTTAATTTTGTTTAAAAGTTTGCTAATTGTCGGTCTGGTCTTAAGTATGTAATAAGTTTGATCTTTCCATGGGTCTCATTATGTTAAGTGAGGGAAATCTTAACGCATTAATATTTTACGAGTATATTGAAAGAACTACATAATTTATGGTACAAATGAATTTTAAGAGTCGAAGAACAGAATGTACTTACTGTATAAATTAATATTTTAGAATTCCATGTAAAATTTTCAACTATAGGTATATAATGTCATATATTTCAAATGTGCCTTCTAAATGTACATTGCAATGGTTATATTTATACATCACGATTTATTCCTTTACATTTGCATACAATTCAAGTAAAAGCTTTCTGTAAATTGAAGTTTTGCATGTAAGTTTGCATGTTAGTAGATTTTGTATAAATTATTTATATCTTTATTATTAGAAAGAGGAAACCAGTATAGTATAGTAGTAGGTTTTTAAAGCTAAAATATAAAGAAAAACCACAATAGTTGATTTGCTTACTCTACATTATTATGTATAGTGTTGATCCTTCAAAAAATTATATGGAAAATTACAAGATAGTGAGAAAATAATTGTCTACTAAAGTACCGAAGGCTGCAAGTCGAAGTCAATTGCTCGTTGCACGCACTGAGAAGGCATGCACAATGTTTATTTTATCGATTTTCACACGGCCGCTATAATGCATCTCTACACTAACACCCAACTAAAATTACTTTGACACAGTTCTAAATTGCTTGAATAAAATTACCGGGGAGCAACTTTGCTGTATTAATAATAATGAATGCGCTACCAAGGACCCCAGTGTTGTACAGAAAGTTTTTATTTCGATAAAGTTACACTTCCCTTTTCGGGTCGCGAAAGTTAGAACTTTGTAACATTAAATTAATTTTTTACGTCACGGTTGGTCCCGATGCACGTTTGTTTAGTTTAGTTACGATTGATTAATTTTACGATGTGTGTAATTGGAATAGATGGCTCTGATTTTGGTTTATTTTTAATTGATGTTGTAAAAAATCAATATATTAATTCCAATATATTACTTTATATACATACATATATGTATGTAGTAGTATGTAGTAGTTAATATTAACATGTTGTTTTACCTGTATTTATATAATTTTTATAACTTAGGAACAGTTAATTTGACAAAATCATTTTCGGTACTTTATTCGCTTCGTAATGTAATCAGAACGTGATGTTTCGTGATTTATATTCAAACAAGTAGTTCTAAAAGGCCGTAACTTTAGATACGGTCGTTACGTCCGTGACTACTGGAACCCGTCATTACGACATGTACGTCAATTAGTCGCAAAGTCTCGAGTTCAGATTTTTCCACGAAAGGGGAGAGTAATAGGAGCTTTCGGGGTGCAATGAGCCCAACATGCCTGTTGTTAACCGTCAAAGTTGTAATTGCGACCTTACGATTCGTTGAGCTGCCGTCACGCCCTCGAGATGTCGCTAACGAATTTTTAATATGCCTACCGAAAATCCCTTATAAACAAAGGCCTCGCGGGCGGCCCCTTTAGAGTTTAATTGCAGGTTTAGCGGCGTTCATTAGGATATGCAGGCAGTTTTTTAACACGATTATGACGTCGCAGGGTCGGCGATAGCCGCGAGGGTGCGTTGGGGCGAGGAGGGTTGCGTCACGTGCGAGGTCCGCACTCCGCAGCCCGACGCATGCGAGACGGCGGGGCGCCGGCAGCGCAGGCGCGCCCCCCGACCTCCCCGAGCCGCCAGTCCGCCGCCGGCCACCGCGCGCCCCGCCTGCCTGTGTTGCGCTCAGCCGCGCGCCGCGAGTGCTCTCCAAGTGATGTCGACTTGTGACTAGTGCCATGCTCGTGCTGCGCTGTGCCCTCATCGCGGCAACCCTCGCCGTTGCCGCCGCCGCCTGGCAGGAGAACGTCCGCCCCAAGGTCTTCGCACAATTAGGTGAGTGGTGAACACGATGATACCGATCATCACGTTGCACTGACGTTCTCATGTTACTGAACTCTGAACAATCGCTCTAATAGCCCTCTGAGCCCACAATTGTAGAGAAGGGCTCGATAGATCTACCGACTCGCTCCAAATATCCAATGTTTATGTTGTTTTGTTTGGTGACAGCGCGTGTATAAACATAACGTTCGAAAGTTCACACGTTGCTCTCGGTTCTTCAAGGATTCAATGAGCTTTTTGACAGGTATTCATCGTAGAACAATAATTATAAAATAAATATTTTTTATATAAAACTGATATTCACTACACCCTATACTTAGTTACTTAGTTTAATTGTTTAGTGTTGTTTATCGCAACCCACGCGTCGAAAGCTAATATAAGTGATAACGGTAAACCTAAATGTAAACAAACTTAAATTTTTGATTGTTTTGATGTTGCACATGACACCGCTAAAGGGAATTGGCATAACGTACAAGAATAGAACAGAGAGAAACCTATTCACCGTTAGTTTACAAACATTTTAGTTGCTAAAGCACATGTGTCGCTTCCCGTAATATTATGGTTACGATATTTATTTGTAGAACTGAAGTTGTTTGCAGTACGTACTTCGGCCTGTTTTGTTATATAAGTTGTATCCATTATTGTTTAGGACTGCATAAACCCAAAATATATTTCAGATAAAACTTTTTATATCGATTTTTGGAAAATGAAAATAATGTGTCAATTTGGAGAATTAGTTATTCATTGTACTGCACCAAATTTTAGTCAACAATAAACTGTAGTAGCATCTGTATGCAGTAGTATTTGTGTGCATTGTACATAACCAATAAAAGTTCTGATAGAAACTTTGTAGACGTTTCGTGTGTCAAACGGAAATGTAGAGTCGATTTCATTTCGAGCCATAAACAGAATAGTTATTAGAACTGCGGTCCGCAAGTAACGGGTCGGAGTCACGCGAGAATTCATCCTGCAGGAATAAAGCTAGTGCAGAACTATAGCCCATTGTTTTATTGTGCAGTCTGCATTGCGGGGGACAGCCACGTGGCCCTCATTAGTGCACAAAGCAAGCCAGTTTGTTCTGCGTTTTGCAACGCTACGGCGCGGATTAGCGAGCCACCGGTGTTTAACGTACCGAGCGGAAGTTTGTCTAACTTAGGGATGCATGTTGAGATAAACATTGCTATTATTATGCGAATGACGGATGCTCGCTGTTTGAGATGAGAAAGTTTTAGAGCGGAATTAAAATGTTATTCAAAATTTCCAAATTAGATACGAGATCATAGTTAAACATCGTTTAAATAACTTAAAGGATATTAATTATTTCATTGTATCCTGCCTAATTCTTAAAAAAATTATTCATACTTCAATAGTGTAAGAAAGTCATCTTATTAGCTTTGTATTTTTTAAACACATATGTACATACATTGTCTAAATAGCTTTTTATATAGAGTCGTCTTGAATATTTTCACTTGGTAACATGTGCGCGATATTGAAACACTCAACGATTGGCAAAAAGATGACAGCAAGCTAACACAAGAAGTGAAGCGACCAATGATGCCAATTAAGAACGGTCTCAATTTAATAACTGACGTCATAAGTCTAGACGCAAATGTGTCGGACGCATATCCTGCAATGTCATGGTATCCGGTCTTTGTTTTATTGGTATTGCTTTGAAATATTGATGAGCCTATTTACTATTATAATCAGAAATAATTTCAATCCCCATTAACACCAAAAACAATCGTCATTGACGAGACATGTAGCGATCATACGTTGCGGTATGCGTTGCCGTTTCACAGCCCGTTTTTGTTAAAATAATATTTTATATATTAAACTATGGTCTTGGAACAAACTCTATACATAATAACTCTGAAACAAACTCTACACACATACAGTGTATGGAGTTTGTTTCAAATTTCAATCAAAAATTTTTTGTCGTTTTTTATTGAAGATTTTTAATAAAACCATCAGCTCTATTCTGCTCAGTTAATACTTAATTTGGTCACTTACGACAGCTCTACATTTACGTTACATGTTAGATTGGTTTTCTCGAAGAAATTGCAACATTAGTACAATAGTAGTCGTACATCTTTAGTATTAGGGTCGATATTATTTTGTTTCGAATTATTGTGCAGAAGTGAATAAGCTGTAATAGAGACACTCGATTGAGTGGTCGAGCCGAGTTAATTACGAATCTAGGTGTAGTTAGCGTGTTTGATGTCGGGACATCGAAGGGAGCATGTCAACACCTCTCCAGTAATATGATACACAGATTCCCGAGAAGGGTCCGAGTGACCACGTAATGTGGTTTAATATACGATCAAAGGCAGAGTTGGGGACAGTGAGAATTTATGTTCGAATATTGATGAGGCTAAATTTATTACTGACGGCCGGTTTTACACTCATTCGTAAATCGTGATCAAATTTATTACGATCCACATTTCAACGATTATGTGTAGATTTTTTTAAACGCAGAGAACTATGTAGGTACATATATCTGTGGCTAACTAGAAAAGTTGCCTTAGAAAGAAAGGAGTTTTTAGATATAACTGTCTAGTATAGCAACTGTAACATAATACAATGCAAAAAAATCTCCAAAAAAATGCGAATTGGTATATGTACGTAAAGTAATTCAAATAGATCTTTTTGTAAAAATTTGTCAAAAATTCTTAAAGATAAAATTGTTTCCACGAAATCGAAATCCGTACGACTTTCACAAACATGTTTCCTCTTTTTGAACAGTGTTCTCGTGTCAACGACCCGATTCCATTTTGCGTTCTCTACTATCCTGTAGAGTGTAGATAGAGCATTGTAGCACAGTACAGTTATTACTATGGCTTAGAAGATAGTGTTTGCAATCTAACTAACCTAATTTGTGGCTAATATTACTGCA
>DWNH01001387.1:0-11527 GCA_018249895.1 Tiana niger | reverse complement strand
TCTGTGTGTGTGTCCATGGTACCCACGATACAAGATCCTAGAATCTTAGTGTGGGGCTATGAGTGTGAAGCGTTATTTATTTATTTATTTATTTATATTTAAATTTTTACAGTTACCCAGAATAAATATTTTTTCTTTCTTTCCTTCTTTTCTAATTAAACTTCGTCGTAAGCTACAAGAGGTAGTTTGTAAACGTTTAACAGATGAGCTGTTCATTAACTCGATAGGCCTTCAGGGAGAGTTTGGGTACATCGGTAGGTCCATCGCAAAGCAATTAGCTAGCACATTACCTCCGAAAATTTGAAAGTGCGCGCTGGGAATTGAACCCCGACACAGCGAAATGAAAAAATATAACCGCTTGGCGCACTGAAACATGGTAGACCGGTTGCGGTAGGGCGGGTACTATCGCCACGCCTATTTCTCTTTCTTTCCTACGTTTTCGCCAGTTTCCTTGACATAATAAATTTTTGAGAATCACGTAACAACTTGCATTAGAAATAACTCGAAGGAGTGAATAACTCGAAGATTTATGAAACAAACTTTACGAAGAAGTTAAGAAGCCTTAATTCAAAGGCTTCAGATTGCTCAACTCCACGCTTCCCCGGAGGTTAAAGTGGGAATAATATGAAAGTATAACTTATAGAATATTAGAGCTCCGCCCTGATTAGCTGCGAGGCTGGAACCTGCTAATTTAATAACGTTCTTTGCTAACTTGTACTGAGTTCGTTATTAAGTACGTCGACGTGTATAAAGCTTGCCTTTAATAGAAATATTATGAAATATACCTCTATATATCAAGCAGCGATAGCTGGTTGAGTTTCGGCCTACCATTCCGGTGGGTCCGTGTTTGATCCCCGCACGTACCTTTAATGTTTCGATATTACGTGCGTATTATATACTTTAATTACCACTTGCTCTTCGGTAAAGGCGAACATCGTGAGGATACCTGCATGCCTGAGAGTTTTTAAAAAAAAATATTCTCGAAAGGCATGTAAAATCCACCAACCCGCACTTGGCCAGCGTGGTGGACTGTGGCCTAAAGCCTTCTCATTCGAGAGGAGACTCGTGCCCAGCAGTGGGATTATGATGGGTTGGTGATAATGATGATACCTCTATATATTACTAGGACACTTAGTAGACGCCGGTATTTCCCCAGGCGGCAGCTACCACTGTTATTTAAAATCTTACAATAAAGTATAATATTAAATCAAATTAAAGTGTTCATAAATCAATAATATGTTTCTCAATATTACATATTTTATAAGCCTAAAATTATTCAATAATATGTATCAATAATAAGCCTAAAAGTGCAGTGTTGTTTTAATACTTTTAGGTTTCTGGTTTATAGAAATAGAAATAATTATTCTTGTTAAAGAAATAAGCTAAATAAATTATGTATTAAATAAATTCTATTATGTTTTAAGCTTTTTATGAACGGCCATGTGTCATTTAGATAAAGTGCCAAGTGTTCAGTTTCGATAATCCAATCGAATAAACTCTCAACACGGGCAGCGCCATCTATCCGGCTTTAAGGTAATAAACGATCACTCGTAAACTAAGCGATGGTTTGTTGTCGATTTGTTATGGAATATTTTTGTTTGAACAAAGACTTTACGATAATTGTACTACTTTAAAAATAACTACCAATTGCTATTTTTCTTTATTAAACAAAAGTAACTTCTACTCACTCACCATTTTCTTGCGGTCCTTCGCTTGTTATACTAATGTTGAACACAGGTTCCGTCGCATTTGAAGAATTCTCTGAAAAGCAGCCTGTCAGAGCAACGGCTATTATCAAAATGAAATACCGTGTAACTTTTAGTGTTAAAGAGGATTATAATGTTTCATTGTTTCATCTTCTGGTAACGACAACTTAAATGAAATCTGCTTTTGCACAAGATCAAGAATACAATAAGAAAAAAAGGGGCGACCCATTATTTTCTAGCAACCTGTCGCACCTCACCTTCCAAAAGTAAAGATTTCTGAAAGCGACATTATTTCAATTAAACTTTTTATATTTACTTTTAAAATCAGAATTTCATTTACAGAAAATGTTTCGTATTATAATGTTATGTGCTTCAGCAAAAAGTCTAGATGCGAGAAACAATAGCACGCTTCGAAGCCTTGAATTCCATTCTCTGAGACTGAACGTAATAGAAAAGCTTTGAATACAGCCCATAAAAAGCTTAGACAATGAATGAATGAGGTTTGAAGATGGATATTACTTAAGAAATATCTGTACAAGACAATAAACACTATATGAATTTAAGATAACATACTTAAAAATGCACTACAAAAAGGGATAACCACATGACTGGTTAGATGTTATTAAATAAGCTTTATCAACCACGAAGATTTTCTAATCATTAATATAACCCTTTCTATGGCTCCATGCTGAACACAGTGTTCTACTGCAACTGTGGTAGATCAAGCATTCTGCACTATTCAGCAGTATAATGTTGTAGAGATTGGGCTCTACATCCTTGCCGGATGTGTTTGTATCACCCAAGAGACTGTAACAAGTTTTACGAAAAACCGTAACGATGGATGTGCTTATGGATGATGGTTTGCCATTAGCGATCACCGGCTTTAGCGTGTCTAAACTTGCTAATTTCTGTTCATCAGTAACCTTATATACAAGCCACTTATGGCCGCTTCTCACTGGAGGTATACCCCATTCTTTACTAGATCTTTATCTGTCTTCTCTTCTGCTCTATTCTTTTCAACGTCTTTCTGTTGTTCTACATTTATACCTGGACCTATATATCCAACTCTTTGCCCAAGATAATTAAAAGTACTCTATGATATAAATAGTTGTGTTGTGACGAGAGAATCAATCTAAATAATTTAAAACGTTAGACGGTAGATTGGTTTATCCCACTTCCATACTCTTAAAGCCATATAACCACAGGAATTTAAGGGGTACTGAAGTCCTTTCACAATCTAAAGAGCAGTCTTTGTTCACAGAGAGAGCTGAATGCAGTGGACTTCAAAGTGTCAGCGGACTTGAAGTTCGTGCTGTTGATATCAGACGTGAGGCCTGGCTGGAGGCACGCGCGGCTGGCTCGGTACCACGTATACGATGTAATTAATCGGTAAGGAAATTTTTTATTGGAGCGGCAGACCGTATCTTCTTTAAGCACCTTTATCTGTCCAATGTTTAACTGCATAAGTATGTGTATGTATTATCATGTATTAGTGTATATACCTATGTATTTAGTCCTATGTTTAATTATTTATTGTATAGGTATGGTATACATACAGTGTTTTCTGTATATCCTTTCATGTTGATCTTAGGTATTTTATATTGTGCACAATAGAGAACAATTGTGTTGCATTGTATTGTGTCCTCGGCCTCTGAATTACGCTGCTATGATACTGAGTAATGATGATGATGATGATCTAGTGATAATTGAGGATGTCAGACCTATTATGGCTGGCCACGGTCTTCTCTTCGAGGGTTAAGATCATATTCTACCGCCTGTCAAATAAAATCGTTCCTCAATTCTTAGGTTTAAAAAGCGGTCCACCAACCCGCACTTGGCCAGCGTGGTGGCCTAAATTCTTCTCATTGAAGAGGAGACCCGTGCTCAGCAGTAGACTATGATGCGTTGATGATGAATGCTTGCAAAACAAAGATGACTCAAAAATTTCCTTTTCTTTTAGGAACAAAATACCAATCTCTCCAGTCGAAGATGACAGATCCGCGCCTCTGCTCCAGTACGCGGAATGGTCACCAACTGGCTCCGGGCTGGTTTTCGTCCACGACAACGATATCTATTACAAGCCCAAAGTGCTGAAAGCTTTGGTCTGTCGGATCACAAGCACCGGTAAGGGAATCTCGAGCGACATCTGTAATGCGTAGGTGCAAGCGGGTGGTTATGAAAGGAATGATGTAGTCGCTATACACATAGCGCTATACTAGGATTCCCTATGTCATGTGTGGACAAACATAAAGACATTCAAAGCCTGAATAGAGACCTAGACCCAGAACAGAGATCTCATTATTTAAATTTCTGACCAGACGAGAATCGGAATCAAGGTTTTCCAAGAGTGGATGGAAATTTAAATTTCTCGTAATATTGTACAATCGGTGAAAAAAGTGCTATTGTTAGAAAGTGCTCACACATGTACATATGTATGTATGTATGTATATGTTCAACAAATGCACCCTCGGCAATCCAGAATGGCGTCACGTGCTCCAGGATAAAGAAATCGTCGGGTAATAACTGTTGAGTTTTAAGAAAGCACACGTGGATAGCTTTTGGATTGGAGTGGATGTAGCTGTCGCATGGCGGGCGGTAAACGATATGCGAACAATTCATTTTAAAGAAAAGATTTAGCTTATAGTTTGACTACAGATGAACACACTTCGTATAATCGTATCATTATTCACACTTTTTCTGACTAAAACCGCTCTCTTTTAAAGCTTCTATGAACTTCATTTATTAAATGAAACATTTTTATTAAAATTCCGGTATTTCTTGCCGATATCTCAAATCGAACCGAATATGCCACATTAAAAAGTCCCAAACCTCTAAAATATTTCATCATCACTTTTCTTTCACAGTACGACATTCCCTTTAACCCATATTGGCTCAGCACTAAACGCGTACTGAATCCGAAACGACAGCCGCCATATTGAAACGATTTCACGGCTTCAGGCGCGTTATGAAAATTGCACAATAGATGTCGTTATGTAAATGTGTCCCGTGTGTGCATTGTGCACAACTGTGCTGGCTCTAAATATCGCCCAGGTATTGAGCAATGCAATTGAGTTTTGCCGATTTGGTCTGCTTTCGAGTTTTTGTGTTATTACTTGCGTGGGTTCACGTTAGTAGACGATCGTGGGAGAGAAGTGAATTAGTCAGTTCTTGGTTGATTCATTTAGTACACCGAATTGTAACAATTTTTGGTAACGACACCCTTTTGAAAAACAAAATATTTGACGGAGCCTTCGATTAAAACTCGAATATTTTGCAACTACGACGGCTTAATTTACTATATAATATAATTTAGGTATATACTGGCTCAGTGGATAGGATTTATAGGGTAGATCATGAAGTTCTATCCAGTAATCTAGGCCAAGGTCTAATTGAAATCGGCCATAAATGAACCTCTGCTTAACTTAAATGTATTAACCAACCGCAAAAGTCTAAAACAGTTATAAAACTATCACCACGCATAGGCTATAGGTTAACATACCTCCGCCAGTTAGCTCTGATGCATTGACGATCAAAAGAATTGCGTTGTCATGCAGAAAACTAGCTCCGGTAACCTTTCCGGCGCTGTTTAAAGGGGGAATAAAACGCCAACAGTAAAAATAACCCGACGTACTCGTAGATACAAGTTATGGGGATCAGATTGTGAAGCTAGCTTATGGTGACCACGGTTTGAAGTTAGCAGTTTTTATGAACACAAATTATGCTTTTTCAAGTAATATTGATAGGTGGTAGGTAACACCGATGCGTTCAATTCGACCGTCAGGACGGACATAATTACCGGAGCATACTAAATCGCTATAATCTTGGTCCTCAGGAATAGTAACGCATTTTCATGATGAAGAGGTTTTTTGACTGAAATCCCTTTACAACCACTTCTGTATGGGGGCTATGGATAAAGATTTGCTGCCTTATATAAACAATTGATAATTCTCCATCAGGTATACCAGGCGTAATCTTTAACGGCGTCCCAGACTTCCTCTATGAGACCGAGGTACTACGCCTGGACCGCGCACTCTGGTTCAGTCCTGACGGCCAGACCCTCATGTACGTGACCTACAATGACAGCCTGGTGAAGGAGCATAAGTACGCATGGTACGGCCTGGACAATCCTGAACCGCCAGCGTACCCGACTATACGCACCTTGAGATATCCCAAGGTAGGTTCTAAGTTTTTCAGATGAATTTGTAAGGGGCTAAAAGAAACGAGAAAATCGTAGAATCTTCCTTATTTTCTTTCTTCACTTTGTTAATTATTCTATCACTTAAGATAAAACATATGAAGTACTTGTTAATACTTAATATTCGTCTCATTAGTACAAACGTGTTCGCTTATGGTGATAATGCTGGTTCTATTTGGATTTTGATTTAAAAAGTCTATTTTTTAAAGTAAATTTTCTGATTTTATTAAATTCCTTTCTCTTCTTATTATCTTGTCTTTGATCTATTTACTTCTATTTAGTTATAAATATATTCACTGTAATAATATTTTGCGTAGGTATATAGTTGGATCTCAATTTTTATGTTCTTGAATTGACTGTTCGCTATGCTTTTAGGTCAACACCAACAATCCCGTGGTAACAGTGTACGTTGTCAGCTTGAAGACCCCCAAATTTCTCTTCTCCTACGCCATACAATTTACATCACAAGTCGATAAAGGTAATAATTGGAATCGCGCTTTATTTATGCATGATCAAAAAAGTGATATGACAAAATGAACCGCCAGCTGTCAGGGATTCTAGGTTTTTCCAGAATATATGGCTGATAACACTTAAATATATATTTCAATTAATGTTAGCTCATTTTAGCTTCGTACATGGCGTATTAACCAATATCTACACGTCAATAAAATATGTATATCCATAGAGAGATATCTGGAATCCAAAACTTGCTATGCCAAGTTACGTAACAAAAAAACCCCTAAGACCATGTCCCCGTTCCATCATTTTCCTCTCATAGCACTTGGAACTTCATTGCTGAAAGCTTCCAAAAGCAGTGCACTCGACACACTGCAGACATGCACACAGCTATTGTCGCCTAAGAGGCTGACTCGAGCTGCCACCGAGCAGTTGTGACCTAATTACAGCGTCTTGGACCTTCACGGTCAACATTTTTAATTTTGCTCTAGAGAATGTGTAATATGTTTTGAGTGAATGTTGTTTTAAGATCAGTTGCAAGTTTGTTTTGAATTACTCTGGAAGCTTGTAGATCTTTACTCTTCGCAACTAGTTTGACGCCGTATATAATCGTGAAGCAATAATATTATCAAGTTCTGGTGCTATTTAAGCTTCTATAGAGGTGTCTATGGGCTGCAGAAACAGCTTAACAATACGTACCAAATCTTTTAGTATATTAATTACGAAATGTGGTTGACGTCACACGTCTAAAAGAGGAAATTATGCAGGTTACCCGGTTACAACAGAATGCAAACAAATTCATCTCAAATAAAACCAAATTCTGATATCCTTGCTACTTCTGAGGACTAAGGTGTAAGCCAGAAATTGAATGTTTAATAGCATCCAAACAACAAAAACGTAACAGTATCCTCATGCAAACTGTCAATAGTTACATAAATATGTGATATGAATATAATGAACAAGTGACAGTATAACTTATGTACTATCTTTCCATCTATCCAATTAACTTTCCAGGCTGGTACGTCCGCTGGACGACCTGGGTGTCAGAGCGCCAGATTGCCGTCCTGCTGCTTAACCGTCCGCAGAATGTCTCCATCATCAGCATCTGTAACGCAGCCAGCTACAACTGCCAAGACGTAAGACATATATAATGTATAAAACAAATTTTCCTATGTTTGGAAAATTAGGAACAATGAGTTTCCCAGATAAAAAAATGTCATTAACTTATACTCGTATATCACGAAAAGAAAGGAATCAAAGCACGGAAGTACTGATTGCGAAATCAACTTAAAGAATCGATAACTATGTTCATTTTGTCTCGTTCAGAATGATTTAGTTCTTTCAATGCTGTTTTAGATTTACCGAGACGAGTCCGATGGGACCCGCTGGTCAGGTCTTGGCGCCGACCCGGTGGAAGAAGACTGTGGTTGGTGTGGAGGCGGCGCTCTAGTGGGCGGAAAGAGCGGGGTCTTCACTTCCGCCCCCATCACCGACCAGGGCGGCATCTGGCGGCATGCTGTGCACCTCACCGCTGATATAAGAACTACTCTGACGCAGGGCAGCTTTGAAATCACTCAGCTCGTCGGATGGGACGAGAGAAGACGGCTCTTGTAAGTCAAAGATACATTAAGTAGCTATGTGTGTCTGTATTTATGTAGATCGCAAATAGACTCCTGAAGACAAAGGTCGCCTCGTATTTAGTGTATTCCGACAACCACTCCCTTTATAGGTTTAAAGAATCTTTATTACTCATAAGACAATAGGTCACTTAAAATGAGAAACTTAAATACTAAATATACAAAATTTACGTCCGGCAAAAACTGTGCCTTTGCTTAGTAGGTACATGTGCGTTTGTGTGAATTTGTGTGAGTGTGTGTGTGTGGGTACGTGTGTATGTTTATATGTGCGTTTGTGTGTGATGTGTGTGAGTGTGTGTGTTTGTGCTTAAGTTAAGTTTTCCGAAACACAACGAATTTCTTCACGGTGGAGGTATCACGGCAATGGTACTTCCCCTGGCGTCGAACCTGCCACCTCTAGTGTAACAATAGTACCATCGCCGCAGGTACGTGGCGGGCACGGCGCCGGAGCGCGCGGGCGAGCGCCACGTGTACCGCGTGTGGGTGCCGGCGGGCCGCTGGCCGCCCGCGCCGCGCTGCCTCACGTGCCCCGGGGCCGAGCCCGAGCCCGAAGCCACCGACCCGCCCACCGACGAACTGGTCTGCACTCACTTGCGCCATTCTCTAGACACAGACCTGGAAATCTAGACACAACATAACTTAACCATAAGTCTTAACACTGATAGATTAATTTAAAACGTTGGGCACAGACTGTCGGCCAGAGGTTCCCAAGAGGTGGTCCCATGCACGTACCATGAACACACCCGAATTGGTTCACGGACCACCGGTATAAAACCATAACCATCATAAAATGTAATAATATTTTTTCTTTATATTTTATCTTTAATTATGAAGAACGACCTAATGAAAAATTAAGTTCTTCTTAATAAGAATTGGCAAAACATAAATTTAGTCAAAACACCAACCACAGTATCCGTAAATATAATCAATAATTACAATAATCTTAGAACAGTGTATGATTTGTATTGTAAAAATGTTTTAGTTCCAAAACTCTTCCTTATTCAATCCTGATCCTATTGATTTCCAGGAGGTGGAGAATACAACATCGCCGCTCCCGGCCTGGCCCACGTCCACCGTGCTGCCGCACGTCTCTGACGAGAACGACACGTTGCCCACCGTCTGTCTGTACAACAGAGTCACGTTCAGCAAGAACTTCTCCTACTACGTGCAGGTGGATTCAATTCTTAACGGACTGCTAATTTCTCTACGTAATATTTTCTATTGAAAAATGGTTAACAAACATACCACCTAGTTACTTGCTCATCGGTAACGGAAAACCACGTCTAAAATCTAAATGTCTGAAAATTCTCCATCACGTTCTCGAAAAGTAGCTTTAGTCTATCAACCCGCAATTAACCAGTGTGCTAGATTAGGACCTAAACCCTTCACTTGTAATATATCTAAATCAAGTACACGTGCTCTGCACAGACTCTGCTAAGACCCCGTAAGGGCAAGCGAATCTGCGGTATATAATTGTAATAAAATTAAATGAAAAAGCTCTACTTAACAACATGTTTTGTGACCAGGAATGCCTCGGACCTGGTCCACCAGCGACATTCCTATGTTCAGCCAACGGCGCTCGGCGCGCGGTCCTGTGGGACGGACAGCCGCTACGGCAGAAGTTCGCGGGGCTGGCCGTGCCGCAGGTCAAAGTTTTCAGAGTAGAGGCAAGTTATAATCAACGAGTTTGTTTTTTATAGGATTGAAATAGCAAATGAATACATGTGAAATACATATTCAACTTCTGACCACAGTCAAATCTGACGTCATGCATACATATGTATACCAGGTGAAATCGTTAAGTACTTAACGATTACACCATGTATACATGTTTAATGTGTCCGCAGGCTACCACGCCCTTTTCAGACACCCAAAAATTGCTTCACGGTAGAAATAAGTGAGGCAATATAGCCCCGAATAGCACAACCTAATCACTGAACCGTTAAAACTCTGATACTTATAACCAGGTACAAGCACACCGCGAAGCGAGGGTACGACTCCTGTTGCCGCCAGGCTTACGGGAAACTGATGACTTACCGCTACCACTAGTTCTACACGTGTAAGTATCACATGAGACCGTCTTTTTTTTACATTGTACTAGCGACCCGCCCCGGCTTCGCCCGGGTGCTATTTAGAAATTTGGATAAGGATTAATACTGAATAAGAGTAAATAACGTCATAAGTTAAGCACATTCGTTCACTGTCACGGCAATTCATTGGAATGACAGTAGCACGTGGCGCCATCTGTCAAAAATTGGTCGTACCAAGTCAGAAACTTTCGTGGGCTCATGCACAACTTTGCTAAAGATCATCACGTGATCAAATGCATAGTTTACTGTTCTATAAAGGACATACAGACAAACATTCATTTTTATATATATGTACATATAGACAAGTAACCAATGAGAATGCACGCCACCAGATGTTAAGTAGTGCAGCCCATAAACATCCACGTTCAACCTCAAGTCGCCTCATAACTAAAGTACGAATATGTGATTGTTTTACAGTGGAAATGGACGTGTTCGAGGAACTTCTTGATCACACGTCTACTTGCCACACACTTAATTCTAATGATACATCATATGTTTATAAAACTACATGAACACTCATTACATTAATCTTCAACGATTCGAAGCAAAGGATTCCTTTCCTTCTGAAGTATTCTTTCAATCAATATTCATCTTCAAGCCGTTGGATCTTCGAAGACGGGCGTAGTCACTAATCTGTTGTGTATTTCTGTCATAGTTCTGCAGAGCCAGGGGGTCAACTAGTGACAGAACGATGGAAACCCACGTGGGGCTGGTACTTGGCTTCTGCGAGAAACTTCATCGTGGCTGAGATCGACGCGAGAGGCTCTGGTGGACAGGTGGAACTTTTAAATTTTTAATCTATTGCAAACTTTGGTACGTAGTGATCAATATAAATCGCCGTTAAACAGTAATTTTATTTTTACCGCCTTTTTTGACGAGCCCCATGTAATAGTCCACCTTTGAGGCAAACTGCTCTCTGAGTTATTTACATTGGCTTACTACTTGGCTTAAGCCATAGTGACCACCTACCATCATATATCATCATATGCAAAAATTCAAATTGTGATTTTTGAATCTTTCTTTTTTAACTTTTGAAACACTATGTATAACTTGTTAGTTTTAAAATACATAACAATATATTTGTGATGTTTCAGGGTGAAGAACTGAGAACGGAGATTTATCAGAAGCTGTTGTCTGTGGATGTAGAAGATCAAATCGCTGTTTTGTCGTGAGTGTACAATAAAATATAAAGTTTTTGTTTGTCAAATATTTTGGTTGACAATAATTTTAATAAGTTATTCAAATACAATTTAAATTTAGTAATGTGTACTGCAGGCAGGGTCATTTCAAGTTAAAGGTCATTTGAATTCTTTCTGGATCTGTTGTGCGAGTTATGCAATAGGTAAATGCTGAATAAAATTTGATGAAATATAATAACGCTTCACACTCATAGCCCCACACTAAGATTCTAGGATCTTGTGTCGTGGGTACCATGGACACACA
>DWNH01001386.1:0-11530 GCA_018249895.1 Tiana niger | reverse complement strand
GTGTGGTTTCCGGAATTCACTAAATATGAGTCGACAATCTTAGTCCTCAGAAGTAGCAACACATCTACATATTTGCGATCTCAGGTCGGACTAAGGTACTTTCTGAAGTTGCAAGTAACCATGGGTTACAGTAACCACTTAACACCAGGTGGCCTGCATGCTCGTTTGCTACTTTTACTCAATAAAAAAGGTAGAAATATTGTAATATTGTCCTTGTGGTAGGTTCGTTTAGTACTCGTAGGTTTGCGTCGGGTCCGCGTGAGCCACTATAAACCTTTTGTCGTTCAAAGAAAACCTGTGCTTAGTCGTTGAACAATAAATCGAGAGATAGGCTGTTCGCGCACGTATCACCGCGACACCATTTTAGTAAGGGATTTATTGTACTTCGGGAGCAGTTTATTGTACTCCGTAAATATTAGACGACCATATTAATCCTTAACAGTAAGCAACGCATCTTATAGTCTTAAGTTAAGATATTGTCTGAATCAGAATGTCTATGGGTTGCAGAGACCACTTATCACTAGATGGCCTGCATATTTGTTTGTTAATTCTTTACTATAACAGAAAATGAGATATATACATATATATATTTAATGTAGCCGATAAAATTCCTGAGCACTAGTAGGCTTGTGGCGGATTCCATCAGCTAGATTAATCTATCTTTCATCAAGTCTTTTTATATGCTTTATTCATTACCGCCATACGCCATGTTGCTCTGGCATCACCAACCACGACACGAACAAAACAATACAAAGGCATGCGATCGCAGTCTATAAAGGGAGTCTAAACAGACGGACAGATGTTACGTATTTAGTTAATTAAATGTAGATTGTAACAGTAAGTGAAGCGCGTTTACTGTATTCGTATGTGGGTTAGACCACCGATACCTAAATATTAGGTACTCCATGCATGGTTTGTTTTTTGTTTATAAATAATGGGTCATTAAAGAAGTGACAAGCTATGTGTTTAGTTCGCATAGGTGTATTTATTTATTATCGCGAGGTATTTATTTCTAGCTTCCAAATGTTTGACCTGAGCTTTTGAGGCTTCCTTTGATACCATCTGACTGTCAAGGGCTACAATCATCGCGGTGAAATAACAGTCGTTTGAATACTCTTGCCCTTCGTGTCACATAATACCAAAGACTTTTGACTTCAAGTAACACGTGTTCTCAAGTGTCAATAAAACGGCGACTGGCTGCTGATATATCACGTTAATTAACTTAGGTATGTTACGTGTAATTACAAATTATATTCCGATGAATGAACAACAAA
Source organism: Tiana niger (assembly GCA_018249895.1). Classification (NCBI taxonomy): domain Eukaryota; kingdom Metazoa; phylum Arthropoda; class Insecta; order Lepidoptera; family Hesperiidae; genus Tiana; species Tiana niger. The sequence continues at coordinate 10,256 of DWNH01001386.1, read as the reverse complement.
TGGAGCGCTTAGCATATTTTCACGCATCGCCGCGTCCGTCGCGTTTACAATAGTTTTAAGAGGAAATCGCTGAGCTTTCTCAGACAGATATAATCCTAACGGATTTCTTGCAATTTCTGTCTGTGATGGGTTATTTACAATACATAGAACTGTATTGTTTGCGTAGCATCTCAGTATCTTATGTATTAAAATAATACGTTAGACTAGGTAAATATATTTTTAATTTCAATTCACAGTGAACGCCGTTATCTACGTGTATACGTTTAGAATTTAAAAATGAATTAGAACATCGACAGTAACTGTACCAATGTAAAACAGGGTATTTACTTAAATTACCTTCCAATTTGTAGCTATTGTATTCCTAGTAGTAGGATATACTACCACAACACCTACTTCTACTGTCAAAAGTATAATGTTGTAATTCGAATATTGAGGTGAGGTTGCTAACAAGTTTTATGTTTGAGGCAACCATCATCATCAGCGCAGTTAACAGAAAGTAACATAACGCTTCACACTCATAGCTGCACACTAGGATTCCCTGTGTCATCGGTTCCATGGACACACAAAGACTCTCTGATCGAGACTCGAACTCGGGCCGGCGTGGGGACCACCAAAACCATAGATTCGCCAGGAAGGATTTTGTGTACTACCTCAGGTAGAACTTTAATACTATTTGAGGTACGAAGATAGCGGAACAGAGCCAGGAAGCGGTGGATTCAGAGGGAGTGGGATAACTAACTAGGGTTGGCCTACATCTACCACTGGACAAGTGGACATCCAAAACACTTCGTATAAGCAGCTTCCTTCATATTAGAAACGATTTTGCTGAAGTTCTCAAAAGCGGGTTAGTTCAAATAGTTATTTTGCATATTCATAGTGCAGTTTGCAAAGCTGCCATTTTTAGCAATGCACGGCTTTTATTTGATAGCTTATTGTGTACGACAAAGCTCCGAGTTCATTCTGTAGAGTGCTGTTATGTTAGTACTCAAAGCGCATGCACTTCACTCAGTTATTACGTAATGAGTATTATCATAGTTATAAATTATTTAATGATATCACATAGTAGGATCAATTTGACTCTGATAATTTTTAGTACCCCCTCGCAAATATTTAGATACATATATACTAAAATGGTTACCTTATATTTAGAATTTGCCTGTATTCCTTTCTGACTGGAGCCTAATGTTTGCTTTACAGTATAAACAGTGCGTCGTTAGTACTCCCGTAACCGCTTAAGTTTACCACAACTTATACTTATATATATTGGCAGTAGAGTATATTATACAGTGACAGTTTCTCATCGCGGAATGTCATAAGGTATTATTTACATTTGAGGGCCACTCAAGGAGTGGTGGCCGTCTCAATCCGCTAAGCGGATTTGAACAAATGAGGTGTTGTTACGATAGTTATAATCCCGTAACGGCGAAATAGGATTGGATTGCGATGCGGAAGGCTGCAGTGAAAGTTTGTAATATTTAGATTTTAGTTACGCCTAGTGACGTCGTGTGTTAACAAAGAACAGTGATTGATTTTAATTTTCTAGTTCCAGTGGATAGGTAAGTAGTGTGTAGTATTTAGAACTACTTTTTGAAAAATTAGTAGTTATATTTGTCTCTCTGCATAGTGGTAGTTTTTCATAATGTTCTCGAGGACATGAGATTCTCTTTTATTTTTTGTTTGTCCCAATATATTTATTTATTTTTTTACGATTCCGCACTTGCCGAGCGTAAATTATGTTGTTGATGATATAAGGTTATGCCTTGGATTCGTCAGAAGTTGCCAATAAAAAGAATCTGGTAAATTCTTGGTTAATATAGATAGTTCTTAATTTTGTGAGCTATGTATGTATTAAGTTAAATACGGGAAAATTTAAGATAAGAGCCAACATAAATCTTAAGTACCTAACTGAACCGAAAGCCCTGAGTTCAGAATTAAAACTATTGTTATAAATATTAGTAACAGTGCTCAGAGACTGTTTAGAAAAATAGAAACGTATAAGTATTAATCATGTTGAGTATATGCAGTTTGAATGTTTCTCTTTGAACTCATCTCTTGATACATGTTCATGCATTTTCGTTTGTTCGTAGACGTCATGTGTACGGCGCAGCTACGACCTCGTATGCATGTGGGGCTTTTCCTATTCTCTGCTTTTGTTCCGCCTTTATTTAGAGCACACACAAAGAGTATCCTGTGTACCCCGGATAGTCAGTGTTGGTGAATCTTGAAACAGCTTCGATATTCCCTTGGAACGGATTGATCTTATTTTAAAGGTATGAAATATTATGTTGCAATTTTTAAAAACGGCCTTTTGATAATCACTTTAATATAATTATGTCGCAATTTATACATAAAATATCGAAAACTGCACTCTATATTTTTGTGAGTTTTGTTAAACGTGATATCAAAAGTTCCGCGGCAAGACCGCCAGCCTCGTCGCTTCATGATTGCATTGACATATATTCTGCAACCTTCATCCAAAAGTGCTCAAAAATCATTATTAACTTTGTATAAAATTTAAATCGACAAAAGGTAAACGCTGTAAAGATAAACATATTATTAGCATGTCCACTGAAATGGTAATACGTGGTAAGTCTTACTGCTAACTGTGGTTTGGCGTAGTGAGATTGGGGAGGATCAGCGCCACACCCATGAGGTAATTATTCTGAAGGTGTACCGACATGACGGCAAACGTTAAACAAGTCATACCAGTTGAAGGAGTAGCGGCGCACCTCCATATGTTTAACGTCAGATAAGACTTCGATAGATACTCATAGACTGGAAATGGATGTCTATGGGTTGATTTGTTAGTTACCACTAACATCAAATGACCTGCTTGCTTGTATAAAACCTCGATTCCTTTTTTGTTTCAGTTAACTTTTAATAATATGTAACAGTGGCTCTCAACTACTGTTATCTTCTCAACTATTTGTCACTTGATCAACACACTGATAAAGAACCCTCCAGATGCCGTACGCTCCCGGCCGGCGCTCTCGGCGTCGCGAATACTTTTTCAAAGTTGTTTTGTCCTTTCACCTAGTCGCTCCCGTGTCCTTGCATAGCACGTCTGTAATTAATATTTATTTTATTTACACTGCATTGCACCCGACCCGACCCGATTGCTAATTGTTCGTATAAAAACCGAAGACCGGTTATTTTTACTCGTTCTTAACTTAAGATATTATCTCTATATCTCGAGGCACTCGGCGCGAAACGTGAAAATGTCCATGAATTTTTATGAAACGTAACGACTGCCGCCGGCCTTTTGCGCGGTACTCCATTTAATGACAGTGAAAACATTAAAAACTACTTTTTCTAGTGCTTCCTTTGGTGAAGAGCAGTGTTTTAAGCTATAACAGCAGCACGCTTGTGCCATTCGGAGTAAGTAGGTGATTAAAATGGAAGGAATAATTTGTATCTATTCTATTCATTCAAATGAGCAAAAGTAATCAGCATTATTAGTCCATTGCTGTTACTTACACATTATTGTCCTTAGAAATAGTCAGGTTTAGGCCGCAAGGCTGTCCAAATGCGGGTTGGTGTACAAACATTATTTATTACTACTTATTTACACCTACTTAATTTTTTTTATTGATCTAAAATTGCCTTAAATACGAGTACAAGTTGTCAGATACCTGTTGTTATGTCATTAAACATAACTGTAATTCAAGTATACGCAACTTATAGCCGTACTGCACTCAGCCTTAAAACATTATACCCTTAAACGCAAACATTATTTTGATCGGAACTTTGATCATGTTTCTACGAGTTGTCATTTCGTTTCCATATCAGGCTGTAAAGAGTTTACGAGGTGGTCTCAAGGCAGGTCCGCTAAACGATAAATTTCTCAGGACGGCGTGTAATTAAATGACTCGATTAATCATTTGGGCGGTACCGGCTGAGGTAGATCACTGTGTTCGTGAAAAATGTTTGCAACTGAAGGTTGACTCACACGTACTACTCATTTTCTGTCAATATAAGACGAAGAGCACCATCAAATGTATGACCGGCTGTAATAATCCAGTTACGTAGTTTAGAATTGGGTTTACGGAAATAAAATTGAGATTAGATTATTAAGATGTTTGCTGGCATGTATACTGGTTTGAATGTAATCGTATTTTCGTGAACAGCAAAATGTAAATTAGATTCTAAAGAAATAATTAGCAATTTATGTTACGCTGGACTGCTACACATATTTTCGTGTAGTCTATTGATTGTATCGACTTAGTTGAGTTATCTACATTTAATCAAATTTTAGTAGCATAGCAGTTAGAGGGTCAGCAGAACGGAACCTAACAATTTTTTAATTTTTTTTAATCTCCGATAAAATGCTCAGATGACGTGTTTCCTTTGCCGAGCAAATCATGCTGACCAAGTACCTAATCGTTTTGCAGCGGCACTGTTTATTATGCAGACGCATAAAATTACGAGCTGACTGCATTTTGGTTAAATTGCTGATGAACTTTTAGTGTTGTGTGCAGAACAAGGCTGCAACCCTTGTTTGATGAAACTGATTTTTATGTATTGCAAGCTAAATTAAATATAACAATATAATAAAATAAAATATAACATAAAATTAATTAAATTAAATTTTGTTGAATAACTTACTTTAAACTAAATTTAATAACGAACAACCATTTAATTACTTATTCTATTTTATGTCTTTGGCGTTCTATTACGGGTCCCTTTTTCATACTACGAGTACTTTACAACTCCCCTGAGAACTATTGTTTTAGAAATTTACGATTGAAGAATAGCACACGAATACGATTATTATTACTTTAGGGTAAAAACAATTATGCTGTTTAAACATTAGTAAAGTTTACAGTCCGTAATAAGTAACTTTAAATATTAAAAGAATACAATGGTGATTTGGCTCCTATTAAACACATAATATTATGTGCAACTCGGCAACCGCCGCTGGATTCGCGCGGGGCCGGCTTTTTGTTCTTAGTGTTAACACCGTATGTGTATCCTGTACTACACGTCGATACTGTAAAGAAACACCAATTAAATAAACTGACTATGTAAAGTGGTACTCGAAGAAGTAGCTATATTATTTGGCTGAACTTTGAAATAAATTATTTGTGTCACGGTTTGAGATAATGTGGCGAGTTTACAGTTCATGCAATCCTGGTTTATCAATACGTGTATCATATGTATGTATATAGCAGAAAGTAATCGGCCTTCCTCGTCAATATAAGATTGATTATCGACATGCGATATTCGGTTTTCGCAACCATTGGAACCTACGAGTAGATCGCGCTGAGCTTAGACGTGAGATAGCACAGCCTGATGTTATGATACGCTTTCTATGAACACTGGTTCTTCGGTGTACGAACGTTGTACAGCTAGTTAATTCCTTTTTTGCTCATGACTTCATCCACGTCGACAAAAAGCTCATCACCATCTTTATGTTACACATAAATCCACATTAAAAGAGCCAGCAACAATAATACGAAAAAGTACTATACGTTAAATCGGGACCTATTAGAATTAATAGACTGTTACTGTTGTATAATTAATTTACTTAATAGGATAATATAAATGTTTTTACTCAGTTGACATTACACACGTATGTAGATACATTATCTATACACAAAAGTATCGCTTCAGTTACATGTACTAAACAGAATGTTACTAAACAGAATTCGGAGAAACAAAAGTAAGTAGGTACCTACTACAATTGTAATGACAAAGTTAAAATAATTATGTATATAACATAGGAGATATCTTCTAAGGTAGTACGCGCACCGCCCGGTCAATTATTGAATATTTATTTATTTAATTACTGAATATTAATAATGAAACTAAAAACTTTTTTTAATTTTATTTCAGTTTAATGAAGTTTTAAATTTGAAAATCTACAAGACGTTGTGACTTTTTTATTATAAAATGTCTGAATTAAAGTTAAGCGTTGTAATTATTTGGACCAGTAATAGGTTTATTTCAGGTTTACTCAGGTGGTTTTATTTAGAGAGTACACTTGGTTGATTATTGCTTAAGTTGCTGTTGGTCTAGTTTGTTCTATGTTTAAGCAACAGGATTAATGTTTGTTACTGTTCTTGCGTACTTACTTGTGCAACTATTTCTTTGCGTATGAAACTTAAGTGCAATTTAAGGTTTTTACGTCAGTTATAGTATAGGGCTTAAGAAATTATTAAAGGGAAACCAAAAAGTAATTTTTAAATTAATAAAAAAACGTATAATCGTTGTGAAGAAAATTAAGTATGACAAGTACCTTTTTCGTCTTTTTTCCATCATGCATGTAGTTTATCGAAAGCATTCTGTGCCAATATATCTCTGGGCGTAGTACTGTCATACGAGCGCCTCATGGCGGGCGCACTGGCCATCGTTAAGATCGTTTATTTTGCGCGGTTACTCTGATCCTGCTCTCTGATAAGTGATTTTTACAGGCCTGCCTTTAATGTAGTGTCCGGTAAACATATGAATTATAATATTGGATTCGTGTTTTTACAAAGTATGTCCGAATTCATTCGATCCGATTCAGAAGATGCCATCTCGGCTTTGTCAGCTCGTTTATTTTCGGTAAATTGTTAGAAATTTTCTTTATTATAGGGTAATATTATTTCCGTTATCTTATATTAATATTAGTTTTACATTACGTATGGAGTGCCGTCAATAAGGGGTGGTGACCTACATATGTCAGTCCACCAACTCACGCTTGGCCAGCGTGGAGGACTATGGCCTAAATCCTTCTCACCCGAGAAGTGGAACAATTATATGTTAATGTTGATGATGATGATAATGATGACGGTGATGATTATGATGACATACATATATCCAACCAACTTAATTAGTATCTGAGATTTAAGAAGAACAATAGTAAAGATAAACTATTTCTTTATAATGGTTTAGTTTTCTTCTTATTGCCAAACTATAACGGTAGTGATCAGTTCCCACAGTATTCATATGTATTTCGATAAAAAGCTTCACGCTTCGTAACATGATGTTTGTTAATCCCATAGCGTGCTTTAATTAATTAGGCTCCCGTTAGCCGGTGCGATGTGGCTCGCGGAGAATCCATCGTAACTTGATTGCCATCTGACGCGTGACTGATGTTAAACGTTATATGGATTACCATTTCGCACAGTTTCATTATTAGTGCTTCAAACAATTGTCGGTCTTGCTCAGAGGCAATTCGTAATATATTTGTTAGTCGGTGCAATAGAATAGCTATTTAGAACTATAAACACATCGCTTGGCAGTGTCGTAAACTTCACAAGTAACTGCGTGGTCAAGCACTCGTCGTTTCACAAGAACAGCAGTGCGGTTCACGCGCCGGCAGCTTTACTGTTATATGCAATGCTCTCTCAATAATGTTCTACTCGTTTATACTGTGTCGTGTTAAATGATTATGTTGGCTTATTGTACTTATACTTTATCTGAACTAATAGCTAACTATTGGGTATCGAAAAGATTTCGTCCATTTAGCTTGCCGTAGCAGTCTTATAAATATCTGCTTATTTAAAGTTGTACTTTAATTGACATAAATATGTATATCATTTCATATCATCACATCTAATGTTTATGGGTATCTTGATTATTTTTGATTTGCATGGGATCATCGCATCTGGGGAATGACTAGTTGCCAAACCGTATAGAATATACACACACCCCCATAATAGTAGGTAGGCCGGGCCCGGAGAAGTGCCACCGCTACATTCAGCTTTACTGTAAAGCAATTCTTTGTGTTTCGGAAAAAGGGTGTGGTTGCCGAAGTTCACTAAATATGAGGCGACCATATTAGTCTTCAGAAGAAGCAACACATATGTTTACAAAGTACTGACTTAAGTTGCAAGTGGATGTTGCCATGGGTTGCAGTGACCACTTATTCAATAAAAAAATACCTACCTAGGATGCTTTCTGACAAGAATATTAGGATAAAGTGTATTTAACAGTCTTTTCAAAGCTTTGTAATGCCTGATAGCTATATTTTTTATCACCAGGAATCACGTACCTGAGCGGAGAGAACTTTCTGGACGCGCTGGACAACGGTGCGGAGCTGTGCCAACTGGCCGCCGTTATCCACGAGCGCGCGCGGGAGGCGCTGCAGAAAGGGCTAATCGTGGGGGTCAGTATTTTATTAATATAAAACTTGCTATTGGGTATTTTTCAATTGGCTATTTTGTACGCGATAATCTCTACTTGGAACTCGCATGACAATTTCATAACTTAGCTTAGTTTTGTTATTATTACATTATGTTGAGTCATAATACAAATGCAAAAGCTGTATATTGTTTGTTACTTCTTAAAAATTTAAAATTTTTCATGGGAGGATTTAGATGCTTTTGGTGGAGGCATGAGTCCCTTATAACCCCTTGTTTAATATAAAAAATAGTGTGGCTAATGTAAGGAGGTGTGCATGTGCAGCCGGTGCCCGCCATCAGAGGGCGCTGCTGGCAGCGCGCGGCGCGGCGCAGCTTCTTCTCGCGCGACAACGCCGAGAACTTCATCACCTTCTGCAGGGAGCTCGGCGTGCACGAGAACCTGCTCTTCGAGAGTGATGACCTCGGTATGATCACTATGCAATTAATGCGACGTTGTTGCGTATAGTTATAAACCCAAAGGATATACAAAAGCCCGTTGTACGCTTTAATACTTGAACACATGTGAATCTTTCTTGTTGATTTGCTTAAAAATTAGTATTACCTGGAGTTCTTCATAAGGTTCTCAAAGGGCATATAAAATCCACTATCATCGCATTGGACCAACGTGGTCGGCTATTGCCCAATTTTCTTCTTATCTTTACCTCTTTTCTTCTTACACATACTTCGAATTAATAAGTTGATACCACTAGGACTTCTAGTCCTACCACTTCTCTCATTTCTACACTAAAGAGCAATTTTTTGTGTTTAAAAAAAAAGGATTTGTTGCCGATAATATACAAGGCGATCATCTTAGTCCTTAAGAGAAGCTATGTATCTAAAGTTGAGTATGAACGTCTATGGGTTGTAAAGACCATTGCGATAGCTACACTATGCCTGCGTGCTTGCTTTCTGTTTTTTTCTTAAAAAATAATAATAATATAAGATGTGACGTGCTCATACACTGGATTACCGAGAGTTTTTTCCGCCGGCTTTTTTCGCCCGGTCTACAATAGCCAAAAGAGCGCCTAAAGCCGATGAATATAATTTGGTTATCCCGCCTTGGGCGTCCAGTGGTCCACAACCAGCCGCGGCAGGTGATCCTGTGCCTGCTGGAGGTGGCGCGGCTGGCCACGCGCTTCGCGGTGGAGCCGCCGGGGCTGGTGGCGCTGGAGGCCGAGATCGCGCTGGAGGAGCGCGACTCCGGCCTCGACTCGGCCATGTCCGGCGCCGCCTGGCAGTTCCGGGACGCGTCGCCCGCGCCCGACACACACAAGTACGTATTCGGCTCTATAGCCAGCACTTTGATTGTCTTCATATTCCTTTTAAGGTTACGTAAAAAGAGTACCGAAAGTAGTCCCATTTGTTGCTATTTGGATTAGGATAATTATTCACTGACTTTCATGGTGTTTTAATAGGGTTTTACGAACTCTAAAGTCTATAATTAAATAAACTTTTGAGATATTAATATCAAATGTAATCCAAATGGTTTGGAGTTACTTCTAAAATTCCATAAAATTTTACCAAGATCCGTTTACTGGTTTCCGAACATATATTCGAAATAAAGACGGATAGAGAAAAAGACTTGTAAATATCCAGCATCCCCATTTCTCGATACATTAGTAAATATCCATGTAATAACGTTTTAAAGGGGAAAGAAAATGTAAAATAAAGTAAAATGTCACATGTTCGGTAATATTTAGGACCACACCCTGTCTACATTCTTATTAATGTACCTACTTGTGATTTGAAAGGAAGGAACACATTTTTCAACTATAATTGCAAATTATTTATTTGCTTTGAATGGAAATTATGTGTATTTATGAGGTCTTAAATATAAACTTAAATATAAAATTTTATACAGGTACCTACATGCAATTAATTAATATTATATTTTAATATTAATTTTTTTTATGTGTCCCGTGTTTTTATTTCAATAGTTGTTATCAATTTTTATACATTAATCTTCATTGTAATTTTATTAATATTAATTTATCATGTCACTGCTCATTATTATTAGTAATATTAGTATACCTACAATGTCAAATTATTTCATAAGGATTAGTCATTACAGATGACTAAGCATCATTTAGTATTAAAGGGCGCATGTGGCATAGGGCCATTGAAGTGGAGGCGACCGTGTTGGTCCTC
>DWNH01001385.1:0-11530 GCA_018249895.1 Tiana niger | reverse complement strand
CGACTAAGGTACTGCCTGAAGTTGCAAGTGGATGTCCATGGGTTGCAGTGACCAATTAACACCAGGTGGCCGGCACGCTCGTTTTGCTACTTTTATTTAATAAAAAAAAAATATATACCTATAAGGTAAGATTTTCAGTTGGCGGTGATGTCCTAAAAACATTATCTCGATCTTGTCATTCAAAAAAATATATATTTAGCTAATATTTATTTTTATAATTTTAATAAGTGTAAGGTATAAACATTTTACGAATCTGTAGCTATGTACGTCCCATGTTTATCAAATACCATATACTGAAATATAGTTTGTAGTATCTATCTACTTCAGATGTAAAAGGAATCTCGCAGAAAGATTGTTCAAGCTTTCCACCTGGATTCCTTCTATTTGTTGAAGTGGATGCCATCTGGTAACATACCTACTGAATAGGATGAGATCGCAATACGCTAAGTTGTATCCCCAACTGACAACAAACTTCATATATAAGCTAAAAGTTTAAATATACTTTTTATATATATCACATGCCAGCGTAGGTATACATTATTGAATTAAAAGATTCAGTGTGTTTATTACATATAAAACTTCTCTATACTTATATTACACTTCTCTGCTTACCTATTCTTAACATACTAAAACTATTTTCGTAGGGTATAGTAAGCTTCATTCGTCAATTGTAAAAAACGGTTATATGTATGTATGTGATATTTATACATTTTATACTAAAATGACTAGACTATTTTATACTGAAATGACATAGATACATTTAAAACGTTAAATGAATAGGATTAAGATATGTCCCCAGATTTTCTGTTTTTTTTTTGTTTTATACAGTGTTTTAGAACAAATACTTATTGCTCTCTTCTTAAGAGTTCTTGATAACAATCCATCTACTAGGACATGTTCAAGTTGGTGAAACCATCTTTTAACATCGTTTTAGGACTATTATGAAGGACTCTAACACATGCCATTATGGTTTTCTTCACCGAGTGTACAAAACATCTTATTTATAACAGAATAATTTAGACGTGCTAACTATAACTGAACTCATATATGTAAATTAAAGGCTGAAATCTGAAAGTCTATAGGCAAGTCATGTCTTACAATTAAAAATATATATATACAATGTAATGAGAAAAATTCACAAGTGTAGTAAGGGAAATTATTTTTTGGATACCTTATATAGATGTGGATGTTACGATAGATTACGATGTTACGCACTTCACGTTCGTACCCATTTCTGTCATCAATAAAACATGTTCTCGTAGAGAGTAGTCGTAGAACTAAACGTATTTGCAGTCTAAATCACCAAATCTTCAAATACCTTGTGGAAGCTTGCTGAGGATTGGAGCAACCTTTATAGTTATTCATGAATCACAATATTCGCAATTGATCGTTTCGTGTTAGTGTACGGTAAGGGATAAATTTGCGTGGCGACGGCAGTGATATCACTGTGATATCAGGCAGTGCTAGTCCGCCGGTGGCAAAGCGCGAACGCGTTTGATCGCGACCGCCGCACGATAACGCGTCGCGTAACTTTGTTTGTTGTGGTAAGTTTTAATTCTATTGAAAACAAAAGAACCCATAAAAACAAAATATTGCTTGATTATTATCAAATATTCTTTTGTTTTTATGGGTACATAATTATGTTTGAGTTCTTTTAGAAAATGTTATTAGTTTTCGATTAAGTTTGTTCTTCTATTTTTATTAAACTAGTATTTGAAATATTATATTTAAAATATATGTAATTCCGGAAAGTAGGTGCGATAAAATGTTTTATTTTATCAAATAATGTGGTTCATAAAAATCTTAAAAGCAGTGTGAGTGTATGTAGAAACAAAATGTACAACAAATCTTAAGGCAATTGTCTGTCATGCATTTCGAAGATAATATTAATACATTTATTTATATCATTAAAACATTTTACTTAAAGATTCATTGTAAATAATTTAAACTAATTATAAGTTGACATCACGAAAAAAAGCTTCACACAAGTGCAAATTAAAAAATATAATAGCTAACTTTGTATTTGGAATGAAGAGTAGTTTTGAGATTTGGAACAACAGTACAATTATAGACGCGAAATGTGTTAAAATCTACTTTAAATGTAAACTATTTACGCGTGTTTAATTTCTCCAGATAGGTGTGCTCTATATTGGGATCTATCCGTATAAACATAGTACAATACGACCGCGAATTAAACAGTTTTTGGGTAAACAAACATTATGTATACCACGTAAAACAGCTGTTAATGTTAACGGTCCAAATTAATTTATAGTAATTTAACGTTGACATCATCCGCTGCTTTGAACTGAAAATTTGCACTCAAACTTTGTGGGCGTTTCGTGGTTAAATTTATTTGTATATGTACAATATTTATTATTATGATAATATCGATGACCTGATAGTAATGTGCGTCTTGTAGATTATATTTAGTTATTTCTCGAAAAAGTATATCGTGATAACATGAACATAATATCTAAGATTTATCGAAAGGCATATGAATTTTAAGAATCTCAGCTTTGCTCATTCATCAATCCATCATTGTCCCACTGTTGGGCATGGGTCTCCTCTCAAATGAGAAGAATTTAGGCCATAGTCCACCACGCTGGTCAAGTGCGGGTTGGTGTCCACATGCTTTTCGAGAACGTTATAGAAAACTCTCAGGCATGCTCTCAGGTTTCCTCACGTTCTTTTTCTTCACCGAAGAGCAAGTGATAATAGGTAGGTATATTATACGCACATAATATAGAAAAAAATAGAAGCGCGTGCGAGAATCGAACCTGGACCACCGGAAGAGTAGGCCGAATTTCAACCACTAGGCTATAATTGTTCTACTAGGCTATTACTACTTAAACCTTAACAACTTTACAATTTAAATATAATATTAAATCTTAATTGATTAAGTTGTAATTTAGATCAAATAAGATCATTGATAAAATATAAAAAGAAAAATTGGAAAAGATGTTTTTTTACTTTGACTGTGTCTTTTTGTCATTATATAAGACTTTAAAGCTGCAATAATATATGCATAACACAGATATGTTCATTCAAATTCAAGAAGTAACGAAGTCCTTTCGTATATAAATGCGTTATTACCTCGGAAGAGTAAGATAGTCGCTTCATATTTAAATATAGCCGGCTTTCTCATTTTTCAAATTGAAATACAATATTTGTTTCATTGTGTTAATGGATGCGGTGATGAATCTCCAATATAACACTAATCATTTCTATTGCATGTCAACTATTGTTGTCAGTTGTTATCAAACTAAAATACGAAACGATTCTCTAAGAGAAAACAAAATAACGAATTGCGAATCAAAAATTAACCAACAAATTATGATATAGAGATTTAAAGTCAAACAATAAATAAGCGTTCTGATTATCTAAAACAATGAACTAATTATAACACTAAATTATATAATTAGTCGGTAATTGAGCGAAACTTAGACCATTACTTCCAGTTAGCAGATCCTTCGGTAACCATCTGCGGCGTTAAGAAGGAACTGCTCCGAAACTTCTTAGAAAATTAGGTTCATTTCCTTAATAACTTCTTTAATCTTATCTTACCAATGAAGGAAATTCGAAAATCTGTCTGTCTGAATATTTAAATACGAATAAATAATGAAACATGAGACATAGTTAATCAATTGTTTTAAGAATTTTTGTCAGTCAATTTAAAGGAATAAGAACCACTCAACGGATTATTAACTAATTGATTATGAACATATTAAAATATAACTAATTGATAATGAACATATAAACAATATAATAATAGGTGAGAAACCGCCACCCGTGAAAGTACCACCGCCACATCCAACTCCACCATAAAGCAATTTATTGTGTTTCGAAAGGATGTGGTTACTACCTTAGTCCTCAGAAGTGGCGACACATTTAATTGCGATCTCAGGTAAGACTAAAGTACTGCCTTAAGTTGCAAATGGATGGTCATGGATTGCAGTAACCACCTAGGCCACCTAGGCCTGCATTCTCCTTTGCTACTTTTATTCAACAAAAGAAATTGATAACATGGTAGATATAAATAATATTAATACCTTAAATATTTATACCTTATACGATTAAACTGATGTAATGATCCATCAGGATCACACAGAATCCACATGAAGATTTTGAAGATTAAGAGAAATTCGTTTGTATGCACTAATTTTATTAATTAGCGTAAGCGTTATTTTTAATGATACAAAGAATAACATGTTTTAAAATAGCATTTTGTCAAAATCTGAATCATATTGATTCAGATTGTCATTCAATCCGCGTGTTCGAGTCAATTCCCGTCAATAAATAAGAAGTGATGTGGTCAGCTCGCATTCCAGCGAGTACAGGCATTGCCCGTGGCTCATGACGTGACTGCAATTATTACTTGCTGATCTCTTGAACACGTGTATTTTCGTAACCAAGTGCAAAAACTATGTGAAAACCTGTTACGTACCTTTTGTTGTTCGACAAACTCTACAATAAATATATGTATGTATATACCTATATAAATATATTATCACAAACTTTTTTTATGCAGTATGTATTATCAATTATATATGTACATGTAGGTATACGCGACTGGAGTGTTGGTCTAGTGGTTACCGAACCTGGCTACTAAGCGGGAGGTCGTGGGTTCGATCCCCACCCAGAAGAAATGTCTGTGTGATGAGCACGAATATTTGTTGTGTGTCTGGGTGTATTGTTGTCTATATATGTAAGTATGTACGTATTTACAAAAAAAAGTATTAAGTATATTGCGTGGTAAACGTCACACGGGTTTACTAAAATTAAATTGACTACAAAAATACTTTCAAAGCTATAAAAATTACATAACGATGCAATAATTACATAATATTATGTCCATTATTAAACATACGTTAGATATTTTTTTAATTCTCTTATCAATTTAAGTCGCTGGGCTTTTAACGGAAAAGTAATATTGCGTTACGTGGAAAATAGAACGCTGAACGCTTTGTTCGCTCTTCTCAGCACTATAATGGGAAAATAGCGTTAAAAATAGAAGTTTTCCCGTTGAAAACTTAAAGTGTTCACAAAATTTAAAGTGTGATCTTAAAGAAAACGCATGTGAATTCTAACAGTAGAAGTTTACATACGAGCAGATACTAACAGTTGAAATACAAGAATATACGTACATATGTAGGTACTTACAAAACGAATACGTACTCGGATTCGAAGATCTTAGAAAATAAAATCTTTGATCGTATTATCAAAGAAGTTATAAGGTCTTTGTAAACTGAAAGTAAATGTGTCTTATTGTTTCGAGATTTTTAGTAATGTGTAGTCTTTAAGTACTTTATATATTTTTATGTACCTACTTGTTTAACTCTTAAATGTTCATGCTATAAAATTAAACCTTAGACTAATAAAAATAATTGCGTTTTATTATTAAGTTTTAAAGCTAATACCTAAAAATAAATTTTTTCCTCACTGTCCTTAATAATTTGTCAACCCACTGTATACGTATCAATTGTTCAGTTCATGAAGTCCCCTTCACTCGCATCAAAATTGATTATTATCAAGGAATAATTAAGCAAGATAATGGGCAACTATAAAACGGTATTTAAACATGATTTTTTGGACTTACGAATAACTTTTTTAGAAAACATGTAAAAGCGTGCAGTCCGTCTGCGACATGGCCATGTTGTAATGATTGATTAACAGTATACCTACTCAAAAAGTGACTTGTCCAAGTAAAAGTTAATAAAAAACTAACAAACTAGACAGTAAAGTAGTATTTGTTATTCTTAAAGCAGTATTTAAATTTATTTTTCGGACAACACAGATCCCTTTCTTAAATAAAGAAAAAAAATTAAGAACACCAAATTCTGTCTACTCATTATACTTAAAAGGCCCTTAAAAACCAAACAAAAAAGCGGAAATAAAGTCTTACAATGTGTGAGCTTAGTAGTTTCATCAAGTGTAAGTAAATTTTTAAGAATCAGTTTTTGATTTTTAGATACTAGCTTAATTCACACGAAAGCGGGTGCGCAAATGTTTTAATAATGTTCATGTTATTTTGGTAGAAGGGAAGCATAAATATTCATAGTCACATAAATGTAAATTTCATCTCTGATATTTACTAAATGTATTATTTAGCATAAGTGCTCGCGAAAATTACCCTTTTATTAGCTAATTTAATAAGGTAGCCATTTGCAAGTTTTGAAGTAGGCATGCTTTATAGACCGTACAGCTAATTCTCATAGCTCATTCTTCTATTTACAGATTTCGTATTAATAAATTTTGTAGCGTTATAAGTAATTTCGTATTAATAATTAATTGATGTAGCTGAAATTATTATTATTATTCTAGGAATTATTTGAAAGTCAAAATAATTTGAAAGTGTCAAAATCGTTTCTGTAAATCCACGAACGTCGTTTGTTTTAACGTAAGTAAAGTAAAGTAAATTATAAACTATAACGTACTAGTTTGAACGATTTGTAGAAACCGCCGATGTTTCACAATTTCCACAATCCATAGGAATTCGAGCACAGTTAGTAAATAAATTGTAGGAATTCATATAATATACAATTATTGTCCAATGACGGTTACTGAATAACAATATGATAAATGTATGTACATACCTATGTGAAAACACTGGATAACCTTCGTAATTCCATTCAATCGCGATGTTTCATTTCATATACGACATGAACATGAACAGTCATATCGTATTTTAATATTATATACGCTAATTTCACCGCTGGATTATATTTTGACGTCTGTTTCCTTTCAAAATTCTCTGACAATTTCACAGAAGTTATTGAAGTACACATTTTAAATATTTTAAAGCTTTACATATATGTATATGAGCGTTTTTTAAACATGTGTTTGTGTAGTGAATATGTGGACTGACCTCTTGGTTTAGTTGTACCCAGACTGGAAAGCTAGAGTTTGTGGGTTCTATTCCCACTCAGGATAATTATTTGAGCGGTGAGTACGAACTTTAATGTGACAAAATGTACAATTATCTGTATAAGTAACTGTATATTTAGAAATAAAACTGTACATATATTTGTTAATTGTCAGGCTACCATAATTCAGGCTTTGTCTAGTTTGCGATCAGATGGCCGTATGTTAGCTGTTTTAAGACATATAAATTTATCTACTTATAGAGTGTCTTTTGTAAAAGCTTTAGGTAAGTCTTTCAAGAGTAAGACATACATCTACTGTCAATGAAAAAGGCGAAAAACATCTACTTTTTACATTTCTAAAAGTAGTCATATAGAATCAGAGGCGGCTATATAGCTAGATTTGGCTCCATCGGTAGATAGCCGCTTTTGATTCTATACGATATGATACATGATGTGTAACAGATTTAATTTTTTAAAACTATAAATACTTGTTTCAAAATACATACTTTTACGAATTTCACAAATTAATGTAGTTTTGTCGTAATATTCTGTAATTGTGTATGGTGAAATCTATTCAATGATTGCTTCATTCATGATAATAGGTAATGCTTTTGCACAAGATATTCCTATACGATTATCTCGATTGAAACTTTCGAGAAATCTTCTTGTGTAAATCAGCCTTTATACTCGATCTCGGGCCCGGTGGTATGAAATGAGCACGTTGGAGCAAATTGTTGCAGTCATTAAGATACGACTGTAGCATCCAGCTAAATAACAGACGACATCATTTCAGCTTCATCTGGCACAATTTAGAACGTACATCTAAAGATAAAACAGACATGTTATGTAACTATTTTTGCTAAAATTATAGCGATGTGTGTGGTGTTGTCTTTTAAGCCTGTAAGGGGAACTTATATTTTCTATTTCTATTAATGTTTATGTAGTGCTCTACATGATAGCCTAGTGGTTGAATTTCGGCCTTCCGTTCCGGTGAGTTCGGGTTCGAGCCCCGCACGCATCACTTGCTCTTCCGAGAAGGACAACATCGTGAGAAAACTTACATGCCTGGGAGTTCTCCGTTACGTTCTAGAAAGGCATGTGATGGGTTTCGAGATGGGGTTCGCATGAAGATGATGGATTATATGGTGATAGGAAGAGTTGAGATTAAACTAGCAACGCCATACACTTTATATACGGCTTGTAATAGTTTTTAATTTAATAAGAATTCTGAGAAAATGGCAGCGGAGTCCTAATGGCGCTCGCGATTAGCTTTCACGTGTGCTTATTATTATGTTACACAGTATACTGAAAAATGCAATAATGTGTAATTTTTAATGATGGCAATCATTCCAAACCTACAATATTCCGGCGACAAAAAAAGCCGACAAAATGATTGGTTTGTTAAACTTTTATTAATAAATGCATATAAATACCTTACAATGAATAAAATAATTTCATTTAATTATTGTTGTGTTACGGTTGATAACATTGTTATAATATTGGTAATATATTTATAGGTTATAGTATAGTTACCTATAACTATTATTACCTCATATTTATGAGGCGACAATTTTAGTAGAGCAGCTGTGTACGATCTTAGATAGGCCGTAGGCAAACTCTATTAGGGGTTGGATGTGGATATCTAAGATCAGCTATAACCACTAGAATGTCACGTGTCCTACTCGTTTCTCACTCCTTTTATATAACATTTGAAAAAGGCTTACATTTTTTGTAATTGTTATTTGAAGACAAATTCCTTGACAACTTTAAATAGAAAATATTTTTTCTTACAGAATAGTTAGATGGATTATATAAAAGGTCATAACACAAGCTCGAACTCAAGTTCTTTAATTAGAGCGGCCAGGCTGCTTCCAATAAAAGTCTTCATTTCTCCTTTCTTGGACCAGAAAATATTTAAAGGCAAACAAACATCCACATTCCAATATACATTTTATTGTATTGACGAATCTATCTGATATCCAGCGTTGTAAACTCTTAGATATATATTTCTCTATGCTTCATTTTGTTTTATATCTGGGTTCGCGGTTGTTTTGATACTGAGAAATCTTTAGATCGATTTCAAATTCGGTCATGGCGAGTTTCCTGTTTCCCGTGTTGTGAGTTGCCTGTGCACTTCTGTCGGGATTTTGTTTCTCTTTATTTTCTTATTTTATATCTCAGTAGATAAGAAGTATTAAATATTTTAATACCTCCCTTTCTGTTTTTCAATACCTTAAATGTAATGTGGATAAGGATTAGAAAAGGAATGAATTCATGACACACTAGAATTTATATGGAGGTTAAGTATGAAAATACCGTTTATAAAAAAATTATTTATAATTTTCATACTCAACGTAATTATAAAAAGTTATATTACTTATAGAAAGTTATTAATTTATTTATTCAACAAAAAAATCAGTAAAAAAAAACAGACGAAACATATTATTTTTAAAGAAATACAGCAAATATATAAATAAATACACCTATATACAATATCCACACTATAGAGAAAATCACCCAATCACAAATTTTACAACGGCCGGTGTGCTGATTCAGTGAAATCTAAAGGCGTTTTGTGAGATTACTCATAAATAAACAAAGTTACATCATTCAAACAATCTCTAAACATTCTCACTTAGTTATAAAGAGTAACAATATCATTACAAAAGTTATAACACGACCACTGCCTTTAAACCCGTGATAATAAAAGGAACAAAAGAGCTTTATATATGGAAAATTCTGCATGGAGATGTGGAAATTTCTACGAATGCAGAACGTGTATTCGTAGAACTTTGCATGTAAAATGCATACGTGCATGTTAAGTGACGCGAACCACAATGGCGACGCATCCTGCCATAAAGCAATGGAAATATCATTAGGTTCATTAGCTTTCATTATGTCAAGGAAGAGCTTGTAATTAAATGAAATTTTAAGCATAAATTATTGTAAATCAGTTTTAGCTGTATTAAAGCTAAATGTCTATCAACATCGAAACAAGAAACTAGTGAACAATGTACGTTTTCATACATTTACCGTAATTTCTTTGAGATTTTCCGTGTTTGCTGGAACTAAATTCTGTTACGTTGTTTACTGCGAACGAACGTCCGTACTTTGTGGGAACTTTTCGATCATATTGATACTCTGTAGTTAGTTGTTTTACAACCAATGCAATACAATGGTTCTTTTAACAACCTCTTTTTACGTCAAACTTTTTCAGTCTAATAATGTCTAATTATATACAGATGGAAAAAAACAATGTTTGAAGAGAAGCATTAAGTTTTTTTGTTGAATAAAAGTAGCAAACAAGCGTGCAGGCCACCTGGTGTTAAGTGGTCACTGCAACCCATGGACATCCACTTGCAACTTCAAGTACCTTAGTCCTACCTGAAATCACAAATAGATGCTTTTCTACTTCTGAGGACTAGCATGGTCGCCTCGTATTTAGTGAACTCCGGCATCCACACCCTCTTTCCGGAACACAATAAGTAGCTTCACGGTAGATCTGGGTGTGGCATTGGTACTTCCCCGGGCGGCAGGCTGTGGTAGCCTAGTGTGGTAGCTAGTAAACATACATGGTGACAATATTTTTATATAAGATATATGTATGTATATACATAAATATTCAACATAATATAAGTAGGTACATTACGTACCTGCCCATTTCAGAACTGTCAACAATACGCACTTATTATATTATTATTTATTGTTTATTGTATTATTAAAATCGCATTATTATTTGGTGTTCGTTTCACTAATAGTCAAGGACTTTTTCTAGAAAGTTCAGCGGACAATGCTTTGTCGGCAAGTTTACCTTTTTGTGGCCCTTGCCTGATGTGTTGACCATTGCGATGCGTAGATGGAAGAATGTGTTTTGGTATTATTGAAAATTTCTTCTGTAAATCCCGATTTAAATGAAAAAAAATATTTATGTACATTCGTGTCAAGTAAAGTAATTTAACAACCAAGTAACGGACCCTTGGTAAGTACCTTAACAACCAGATTTCGGACGGCATGTATGAGAGATTTTTGTATGAGAAATCTGACAAAAATTTAAAATTTTCTTAAAATTACATATTCATGAGTAGATATGTATATAGTTTTGCTCTAATAAAGTTGCGTTTGTACAAGAAATACAAATATACTTATAGCTAATTTTAAAAGGTAAAATGTTATCTAAATACAAAACTTAAAAATCGTTAAAGCCGTTTCTGAGGTACGCAAAATAAACTGTCTACTATTACTATTGATTCGTTAACATTTGTTAAAGTATCAAGACATGTCGTTACCCGAAAAGTCGGTATTTCGCAGCTCCCTTTTGAGGCTGTTTTTTGTCGGCGGTCATAATGTTGGGTTCGATAGTCCATTGAGACGATAATTTCCTCTTCACAATATCGTAGTCGTTATGAAAGATTTAAACAGTTTTTTGTAAAAGTTCAAACAGAACGCCTATAGATGAACCCATGAAGGTTAAGTTTCCCTGCAATGGTCATCTGGTCTAATATTTTTAAGAGTACCGGTCGTTAAAGCGGCCGTACCGTACCAAGCCACACCTAATTCTACCGTAAAGCAATTTATTGTGTTTTCAGAAGTTTTTTTTTTATGTAAAAGGACTGGCAAACAGGCATACGGGCCACCTGATGGTAAGTGGTCACCGTCACCTATGAACA
>DWNH01001384.1:0-11530 GCA_018249895.1 Tiana niger | reverse complement strand
CAATACTAATATGTCACGAATTGATTTTATTTCAGATAGGTATTTAATACCGTACCCGATTTCTGACTTGTGCTTTCTGGCGATGCCAATAACCTCATTTTCTACATCGTAATGCATTTTATAATTTGGATGCGGCTTTCTTTTACGAAAATCTGTCTCAATGAACGGCATGTCAGGTGTATCCTTAAATATTAAAAATAGGCACTAAATATTACATATTTTATAAGACTTATTAAGCCTAGTCTACTGTTGTAATAAATTAATTCTAGATACTTTACCGTCTACATTAAGGGGCTCATGGGCCTACTAATTTTAAAAAAGGTTCAGAATTATTTTTAATATAGGTACTGGCAGATTCAGAATTTTCGGTTCGAGGGGGCTTGACCCTTGTGAGGGTAGGTTTTATCAAATTGAAAACAATATTTATTTAGTTAACGTTAATTGATGAAACTTGTTCTTGAGGTAGTGTACAACTTGCTTTTTAATTTAATTAGAATACCTTATATAAAATTTAATTTAATATTTGGGGACTTTTGAGGGGGCTTGAGCCCTTAGCCATCCTCTGGTTCTGCCATTGCGTGCATAGATAACAATAGGTTGGTATAAATAAACTTACTGGATCTAATGGTTTAGTCAAGGCCCATGTCATAACCGTCGATACAAGAATCAGATATCGCCTTTGTTTTTCGTCTACTTTGTCATCATCATTGTCTCCCGAAGCTGCTACAAAACTTTCTTGTTGTTCCAACAAGTCCTTTAAAACTATAATGCAAGAAAATTACAGGTCTACCACGTCTACCGAGGTTCTGTTGACTCATTTCTACCATGATGCAATCTTTTGGGTTTCGGTTGGAGGCGACCACCTTAATTCTTAGGGGTAGCAACGCATCTATGTATGTACATAGGACTGTGATACTGCCCGAGATTAAATATGGATGTGTATGAGTCGCAGACATAACAGAGTGGTCTGCGCGCTTGCTACTTTTCTATAAAATATAACAGAAATTGAATTACGAAATATTTCATAACTTTCCTTTCTGTTTGACGTGAGAACAAAATCACAATTTTGTTCACTATATATCAATTTGTTTTGGTTCTTTTTTTAACAACTAGGTAGGCTAACTTACGTTTCATATAATCCATAGCTGTTTTCAATTCATCTCTGTCGCAACTAATATCGAAGACGACGGTTCCACAGGTAAGCATCTGGGGCAAGCAATCCGATTTGGCAATGATCCTGGCGACATTATCAATGCTTTTAACCTTCGGATCAGTTACAGTGCCTGGTGTGAATAACATAGATAGGAAGACGCCGTTAGTACAGATACTCGTAAAATTATTTTGGGAAATAAATATAATGCAACATTAAATTAAAACAAAAAAATGCAAAGATTAAAAATCTTTCTGTTGCATATACTGACTTATAACGTAGATAAAATAGGTTAGGTCAGAATTAATTATTACACATGCCCTATACCAAAAAGATGTTATTTCCTCATAAACAAAAATAATACCTATAATCTCATAAGATTGCTTCGGGGGCGCCGGTGACAACACCTCTGCATCTTCTGCCAAAATACTTTGTAGCGAGGGCTCTGTGGGCTCCGCATTTTTTCCTAGAACCTTGACAATTTCTTTTAGTATGTACTCTCCGTGATAAGAATCAAGATTGTTTATAAAATAACGTTTGAATGAAAATAAATTATTGAGTTCCGAAGAAAAGTTATCAGAAGATGTTTTTTCAATAGATTTTCGAATATTCATCGTATTATAAAGTATTTTTTATTATTAATTATTTTTACTATATTAAACTGTTTGACTCTATTCCTTAAAAATAAGTCATAATATTGTCAAGCGGCGGGTGACAAATGTCAATTTATTATTTTAATTCAAAAGATTTCTGTCACAATTAGTTAAAAAAGAACTATAATATGTAAAGTGGATTTCCAATGATAAATAAAAATACAAATAAATTCAGTAAAATATTTAATGTCAGAAAATATATAAAATTGAGCATATACTCAAAAAAAATTCTCAATTTTAGTAAAATAATGCAAGTTTAAAATTAACGATAAGTTTATAAGTAGGTACTAAAACTGAGTTTTAAAAAATAATGAGTTTACAAGAACCATATTATTAAATAATATCTATATATATCTAATAATAGATTACTACTAGCTGATGTCCCAGTTTCACCAGAGCTTAAAAGTAATATTTTATTTATTTATTTAAGTACACACGACGAGGAACACGTAAACAATGACCTAATGTTTGTATAAGGTCACCACCTGTTTTTACCAATAGGAAATTAGAAAACATAGTGAGTACCTACTCCAATCTATGTATATGTACTTACGCAGTCAGACAGGCACGACCACAAAACCAGTTTTTTTGCTGTAACAAACAATCAAGCAGGCCACCAGACATCCATATGCAACTTCAGGTAGTACCTTAGTCCTACCTGAGATCGCAAACAGATGCGTTGCCACTTTTAAGAACTAAGATGGTCGCCTCGTATTTAGTGAACTGCGACAACCATACCCTCTTTCCGAAACTTAATAAATTACTTAACGGTAGAATTGGGTGTGGCGGTGGTACTTTCCCGGGCGGCGACCTACCAGCTATTTCTACTGTAACAGCAACAACATTGTATTTAGAATAAAAAATTTGAGGCGACCATCATAGTCTTTAGTAGCAACACCTGTGTGGACACATTTAAATCGATATATTCGAAATATACAGCTACTCAAGCGAAGCTACGAAACATCAGCTAGTCTAAAATAAAAATGTTTAATATATAGTATTAACATATAACTAAAATCTATAATTAAACACATGTGATGGCGGATTATATTTTTTTGTAAAGGTTTCCATCGTTTTGAATTCTTGGATTTAAATTTTATTGTTATTATTGCATTTTATTACTATTGGATTCAATTCAAACTTTAAATCAGTGGTTCCTATCATTTGGTCCTTAAGAGACTGCAGTGGCACGCGGGTGGGAGGGGGTCATTAACATTTAAAAAAATTGCCAACAAATGGTTGTACGATATATCGCCCCTATTATCATAGGACTTTTGTATACTTACTTTAAGGTCCCTAATAACAACTAAACAATTAAAGTGGTCCTTAATTGAAAAAAATTATGGAACCCCTGATTTAAAACATATGTATATAATTAATTCATTTTTGTCATAGTATAACAATATTTTATATTAGTTTATATATAATTATTGGACGGGAAAAATATAATTATTGCCAGAGATCCTAAGCGTCTCATGTAAATAAATATATTCAAAATATATAGTCCATACTGGTTTATACATCAAAATCTTGAAGGCACATGTAAGTACATTAATAATACACAAGTATGATATTCAACAGTTTTCATTATCGTCTTCAATAGACAATTTTAACTATTAAAAGCTGCTAAATATTCATTATATTTATAACATTATGTTCATTAGCTATTGTAACAAGAGTAGATAAATAACAAAAATGGTAAAAAAATAACTTGGGACAATTTAAGCTCTGCCATCTGGTCCCAAACTAGACAGTGCCTGTACCGTGGTAACCAGGCAACTGATAAACACAAACAATTTTTAAGTAGGTAGTTACTTGTCTGAACAACTTTACACTCAAACACAGAACTTAGTGTTCATCACACAAACATTTGTTCTAAGAGAAAATCGTATCCACGGCCTTAGCAGTCAGGATCAATAACCTCTAGACCAGGGATCCCCAAAGTAGGCCCCTTCGATATCAACATAAACGAAAACCGCAAAGTATTTTGTATCAAGAAAAAAAAACTAGAGGCAGGATTTTTATCGTTATTTGGCTATGGGAGTCTGAGGATTCAGTTAATTTTGGAAAAAGGTTAGCCCAAAATAGTTTAAGAGTCCCTGGTCAGTCAACAAATCTAAAGGCACATCCCTAGGTACTTTTTAACTGTACGGATTTTATTGTTTGGGTGTTGATTATGTTATAATTTATTAGTATTTTAATATAAGTAAATTTAAATTTCAGAGAAATACATGTCAGTAAAAACACAAGGTTACCAGAAAGTAGTAACGCAGCAAACTTCTAACCTAAAATCAATAGCACTTATATTACTGTTAAAAATACATAAAACAAATTTTTATTTTCATCAAAATGTATCATTGTATATATTTTAAAGCGTATAATTATAATTCCCAGTCTCATTATCTTGCGGATTACAATTCAATTAGACTTCTTCTATTGGATCACTTTTATATCGAATACATTTCATGTTATTATATGTTTGCAGTTTATTAAGTAACAATGGCACCTGATTCTTGACATACTGACTTAATACTGACAAACTTGTACTACGCTAAACAAACAAGTATTCGTTTATTAAATTACAAAAAATATTCGATATGGTAAGAGGACGGCTTTCCAACGAATTGCTTAAATTATCCTTTAAGTACATAAATGACTATGTTTTATCTCTATTACATTATGTGAAATAAAACGTTTGATACGAACTAATCAAGTCGTAATTTTAATTGAGTAAAAATGTAAAATAAGTAATAATT
The DNA here is from genome assembly GCA_018249895.1 of Tiana niger. Lineage (NCBI taxonomy): Eukaryota > Metazoa > Arthropoda > Insecta > Lepidoptera > Hesperiidae > Tiana > Tiana niger. The sequence continues at coordinate 6,971 of DWNH01001384.1, read as the reverse complement.
ATTTAATATATAATGTGAAGTGAATACAAACTTATTTTACTTTCAACACATAAATTTTTTTGTTTTTACGGAATGCGTGCAGAATCGTAGTCTAAAAAAGAAAGCACCTACAAAGTTGCGAGTTAGGTACTTGGTACTGAATGATGCGTCTTTCGAATGTATTTTCCAGGAAAACCTACTTATACATATGTAATTGTGACTCAGTCAGTGGTTTGTTACGTACATTACTTAGTTGTCAATAATGACAAGTTTACTAAATGTAGTCGGTTTTTTCCGACGGCGCTTTTAATATCTCTACACAATAATAGTAGGTACTATTATTTGCTTCTGACAAGTAATACACCAACTAATCTTTAGGAATGTTAAAGTTTAAACCTCATGTAAGGACTTTAGTTCTTTTATGGTCACCATAAAAAACTGTCTAACTTGAGGCTTCTGATCCAGTATCTAGTGTTATTCCAGATACAGATAAAAACTCATACAGGTCTGCAAGTTTTGTACCAATATTAAAAAATATATATTTCTGGAATGAAATCTGGAATGCTGTTTTATGTTTCTAGAACTTAAAATTAGGAAAACAATAATATCGCCTTAGTTACTAGTAAGTACAGACATTCACACCTTACTTTGTTTTGAATACTATGAAAGATTTTTGTATTTTAAGTATCACCTATGCTGGTGTTGGATTTGCCGGAAGGTGCCGATTTGTTTTACTGACGATACTTTAATACCTTTACATTAGTTTATAAAAAAATATGTTTAAGTCATTTTCATTTGTATTCAATTGTCATTTGTTTGTCGTTTTCTTTAAGTGAGGGAATATATGAGGAAAAAAGTGACGCAAATGGCGGGCGACAGCACTGATGACATTTTATAACTAAAATATTTCTTGATTGCCGTTATACTTGTACAAAATGTGAATAAATAAATTCTTGGTATGCTAGCCAAGACAGCAACTCTACAATAAAAAATGTTTGAACGTTTTTATAAAAATCGACAATTTCATAGACAGCTCCAATATGATTATTTATTATTCTATATTAGAATAACATCAATGAAAAGTCCAAGCGTGTTCCAAATTGAAGCTACCGTATTGATTAAGATGTATAGAACATTTTTAAATACTAAAATCATTTTTACCATATATACTCGTATGAGCGCGTTTCAATAAACGATTTTTACTGAATCAATTTAGTAACTTCCTAAGTAATTACTTTACGTTTCTAAGTAATTACTGGTTACTGGAAATTAAACACAATCTCGCTTTAGGTTTCTTACAAAACTTTAAAAGCGAAAAGTTACTTTTTCCGTTATACATAATACATTTGTAATGTCAACGACATAAATCCTACTAATGTAAGACAGAAATTATAATAATATTGAATACCTATATATTAGGTACAAGACTATATACGTTACTTCTATTTATAAACTTTAAGCACCAATTCTCGTTTTGATTTTAATATCCAAAGAAAATAAAACTATCTATATTTTTTGACTTAAGAGCATAAAATTGAAAAAAAAAATCAACGTAAAATAATCTACAACTGAGTTGTGATTACAGATTTTCGGTGAATTATAGTAATTTCTTTCTCGCCAATGCCGGACGGGGAGCTAGGCTCAGAAGTAACCAGCCACGGGGAAAGAGATGATATTGGCTGGGATTTCGGAGTAATTTCTTCCACTTTAGGCGGTGCAATCTTTGCTTGTGTTCGCGGTGGCTCGACAACTACTATGGACACATATTGAGAATTTGTTGGATTCTCATTTAGAATTTTCGGCGACGGTGTAGACGGTATTGATAGATTAATATTTGTAGATTCATTTACAATTTTTACTTCATTTTCCCTGGCTTTCAAAATATTGTTACATTTTAACTGACCAGGCGGTAAGTTTTTAGTAGAAGGCAGGTAACACTTAGTTTGATTGTTGGGCACTTCTTTATCAGATACAGAATCTACCTGATCTCTCTTTACCTCATTTTTAGAGTCATCATTGTTTAACTTTTCTTTGACCAAGCTCATAAGCAAATCATTAAGCGGATTAAATTCTGCAGAGGGCGAGCAATTGCATGACGGTTTATTTATTACAAGTTGGGTCAGATTACTTTTCTTTTCTTCAGTTGGTTTATCCATTTTAAACAAAACCTTATTGCTGATAGCATCATCTTTTGATATAAGTACGTCAACTGGTGGTTCATCATGTAACAAATTCTTTACAGATGGCTCTCCAATTTCTGAGGTTTTATTGTCACTGTCTAGAAGAGACGATTTTTGCGATTTGGCACTACTTTTTCTAGATAGTGTATCAAGAGATGTTTCAGGAACAATCGTCACAGTGTCAGAAGATGTACTTGGTAATTCATTGGATGGTTCAGATTGCTGTGGAACTTCTGTTTTGATTGTACTCTGTTTCTCACGTTCTCTTAAAACATGGCTTTGTCTACGTGCAAAACGTTGGCTCGGGCGTCTTTCAAACTGAACTGTTCGACGAGCACGGTTTTGTTGCGTAGTCTGATATTCTGTTTTCCCCGAGTATTGGAATCTGGAACCCATGCGGAAGAAGTTTTGCCTTGCTGATGGTCCTTTCACGGGAGCTCTTAAACGGAAGAAAGTATGATGCTCTACAGCACATTTCCAGAGATGCTTACAAGCTTTCTCATTATGTAATCGAAATACAAATGTGTGTTCTTGTTCACGTCCTTGATCGTCATCTTCAACTACTACTAAAGTCAGTTTCTTTTTCTTGAAATCAAGTTTACTGATTTTTGGCCAAAAGAATAACCCTATTTTTTGGGGGCCTTCAAATACCAATATACCAGTAGGAGTTAAACCTAGATGATATTCACATCCGTCTTTACCCAATACAATATGCATATCAACTCCATACATTTCAAGCCACTTAGCTTTGTTTAAATAATTCACCTCTGCTTGTGCTGGTGTTAATCCCTTATACTTTTTAAACTCCTCCAAAATTTCTATTTCCATCTCTTCTGTCTGATTGGGGACAAATCTAAATTCAGAAACAGTAGCTGGTGTGTGAATAGCTTCATCAAAATCACCCAACTCTGATTGTAAAGCCAAAGCTGCCAACTCTACCGCAGTTGAATGAGGACATTCTAGCTTACTTTCTAGAATATCTTTTTTGAGTTGAAGAAAGAATTGATATCTTGTTAACTCTTCTCGTAAATTATTAGGTTCTGATGAATAAAATTTTACTTTCAATCTTAAAGTGTATGGTGGTCCAATCTTAACTTGTTTTTTAATAGTTTTAGTAGGATCTAGCCAATGCTTCACATTATTAGTATCTGTAAATTGTAGACCAAAGTAGTCTTTTTCAATGAGGTCCAAAGAATAAAAAACCTGCTCATAAAGATCTACAGCACTGGCTTTTTTAGACAAATTTATTGATAAATCAGTTTCATCCAGAAGCATTACCTTACATTGGATCAAATTTTTATTGGTTGATGACTTTTGATTCTGCTTATTTCTATTTTGACTCGATGAACGCCCTCTTCGACTGAGGAAGCGTAGCATTTTTACACCCGAATGGAACCTGTGTAAAGAAAAAGTACGTGATTAACATGCTTGCATAAGTTTGATTTGTATGTATGTAACAATTAATGGAATATTTTAACATAATTTTAATTGTCTGATGTAGTTGGAGATTTGCACATGTATTAACAATGACAAAAGTATAAATTACTCTGTCTTAATTGTCTTAATAGGATCATCAGGATAAAAGGAAAAAAATATTATTTTATAGGTTCAACATACATTCATTCTTTCATCAAAAAGGCGTTAAAAGTAAATCAGGCTAAAACCAAAACATAAATTGTAACTTAACAATTTTGTTCAATAGGGTTAAAAATTCCTCTAACTCCAATATAAGTAGGTACCTATCTATATGATTTTATATAAGTTCAGATATAATGATTCAGAGGGACCGAGTTAACATTACTTAAAAATTTTATTTTATATATTCATCATTCCTAAGACTAAAGCTGAATTATATTGAGTATTGTGGGCCAGCTCAAGAAGGATGAAATATAATAGTTAAAAAAAAGAGTAAAAAAATAGAAACTGTAACTGTTAAAGCAAACAGATACTAAAACTATTGTGCATGTCATTACAAACCATTTACCTTATCAGGGATAATGACTCAGACCAAAACAGATACATGTGCAACAGATAAATATTGTAATCACAATATTATGAGGACGTTTTTTTTTTAATTTCAATTAGAAAAGGGCTTTGTGACGCCCTATGAGGATGTTGCTTACTTGTTAAATTGTGATGTTGATACCAAACATGATGTTAAAAAAAAGACATACTTATAATAACATCTTTATTTTTTACTTTTATTTACTTTACATACTTCATTTTTATTTTGTATATAGATCAGGTTGCTGGTCGGCACTAAAAAAGTATCAAGGGTATATATAATAAAAAATTATCCAACATGAAGATGTTTTCCAATGACACTGTGTATTTTTAAATACTTCAAAAATTACTAAAGAATTACAAATCTTAAAATTCTACAAAGATTAAATGAATTATAATTAAATATTATTTGTTACATATTTGTTTATACTAAGCAAAAAAACAATTTTTATTAAACAATTGTTTTATTAAAAAAATTAAGCTCAAGTTTTAATTTAGAACAGTCTTAAATGTATATAAAATATATGAAAAACATTTTAAACCTTTTCTATTCTGCATATTTATTTAACAACCATGGTGTAGCGTGTATATTTGTTTCTGGTGTTACAGGATGTCCAATACAAATAGCACAAAAGTTCTCTGACTTTTCCCTAGCTACTTTTCTACTTGTGAATAAACATACATACATATATGGAGTGAAGAATGGTTCCTTATAAGATTACAGACAAGATTGGGAGGTACTTATTTATAATTTCAGTGCATCTTTTTAAAGCATGCAATGATGTATATTATTGTGTATATAAGTAGCATATTTTTAAATTGTCACCAAATTGCACTAAAATCTTGAAATAAAAAGTTTAATTTTTTTTCATATTTCAATTCACATTTGAACAATTGTTACAATTTTTTTTAATTTAAAAAAAAAAAGAACTACAAAATTTTACAATTGAAAAAAATTCATAACATGCAATCATCACAAGCAAGATTTTTATTGTTTTGTAAACTTAAGTGACATTGTGTCATATAAGTAAAATAAACAAATAAACATTTCTTAACAATACAGTTGGGATAGTTACGAAATGTCTCAAGTACATTAATTGAATTTAATAATCATCCATTGATACTGGCTGTATTATTCTTAAAATATACTTGATTTACCTAATAATTTGTTGGACCTAAGTTTATAAGAGTACTCCAGCCTTAGAAAATCTCCAATCTAGCACATACTGTCAAAATTTTGATGAACTTATAAATTGAGAACATGGTTCGTGTCAGTGGCTACAAACTTAGACTTAGAATAAACTTCACAAGACCTCGCCCTTTATGTACAGCAAATGTATATTCAATATATACAGCGTACCTTTAGGTCATTCATATTTCTTTTAAATAAATAATGTCAATACTTACCAAATCGAAGTAGGTTACGAATGCTTGATCGACTTGCGAAAAAAGTAAAAATGCTACAACTTCGTTCGCTCACAGACTCACAGCAATCAACATAGAACACGGACAGTGAAGCACAACACAATCGTATCTTATGTCAAACAAAAAATGTCAGTCGTCACAGCACAGATTACATGAAATGTCACGAAGAATATCCACAGTTTCATCAAAAGGAGTGTTGCTTACAAATTTTATCCACATTAAACAATTTCTGTATTGCTCCAAACTTTGATCATGAATACCAACTAGATATCGGGTCAGCGAACCAAAACCGTTTTTTAGTTCGCTTAAACCACAGCCAATGTAAATACGTTTCACCATGCCGCAATGTGTATTCAAAAGTTGTAAAAATTATGTTCGAAAAGCAATTTAACGGCTGGAGTGACTTACTTTCGCTAAGAACATGTACAATAAGTTACATTTTAAATTTAAAATTACCAATAATAATAAATTTGAACCGAAAATTACCGATTATAAAACGAAAATTAAACCAACACTTTAAATTTTGGCTAATACCAGTCAATGAACACGCAAACATTCATGTAACAAAATGAAGCAATCTACAGAACAGTAGATGCATAGATTATTTGAATAAATTGTTTAATTATTTCTTACCAGAACTTATCGGATATATACGGATCGGATAATACCTATTAATCAACGTCAATTGATTAAAACAGCAATAATTAAGTTATAGGTACAATAAATAACAACCTAATCAAAGTGTAATGTTTCATTTGTTTTTGTTTTCTACATACATATATCTATTTGAGAGGCCCTTGCATATTTTATTTTTATCTTATATACGTTTAAGTTCTGTTATAGACTATTAGAGACAGTTTTACAGTTAATTTTTGTAAAGGATTGTGCATCTAGTTGGTATTGTTCATCAATTTTCATCGTACGATCGATCGTACATTTTGAGCTTATTGTTCGCCGCTAAAGTTGACGAAAAAGTTTTTTATTTTAACTCTAGTATAGTCTATGTTTCTATGGTCTAGTGATCCTGGCAACATTAGCTTATGTAGCAGATAACTATATTTTACAGACGCTTTAACTTTAAGTAATCTGTGAGTGTGATGTCAAATATGTCGTGTTATATATTATTATGGATTATATAGTCTGCATTCTGCATGTAACCTGTCTATTTTGCTGTATTATAGAGAAGTGAAGTGTACTGGATTGGTTATTTCAGAACACCATATCTGTTTTTTAGCCCGAAACTTGCAATAGACGCAGTAAGTAGTTTTTTTTTATAATTATATACTTAAATTTTATTGCCGGATCTGTAGTGTAATTTTAATACGAGTTGAGTACGAGATACTGCTTATTAATACAAAGCACATGACGTGTAGACTTATCTAC
>DWNH01001383.1:0-11530 GCA_018249895.1 Tiana niger | reverse complement strand
TTCTGCCCCGTTCAACCGATTGTCATGAAAATCAGTCTTTATCCGAATTTCTAAATTGCACCCGGGCGAAGCCGGGGTGGGTCACTAGTAGTAATATAATAATGAACCGATAAAACAAATATTTTTTCATAGAATTGCTTTCTCGTCTTTACTTTTGTAATGAAAAGAAAAGAAATTGTCCTCATAAGACACCTCGACATAAATAACAGAGTATGAAAAAGTGCGATAGCATCTACAAAGTGACGGAAACGTTAATTAAACCAACGAAGAAAAATAAAAACACTAATAAGGAACCGTTCAATTATAATTGAAAATGTAGATTAAGGAAATAAGCTTAGGTAACAGGAAAAGTTAAGGATTTGTCAAAAATAAGATATGAATATGATAAGATATCAATAAAGAAAAACAAGAGCTCTTGATGAATAACCTCGTAGGTTCGAAATTGGTCGGAAAATCCCGAAAAATCCACGTGCGTTCAAAAGTTTCGTAATTACTAAATTGTGTAAAAACACTCGCGAAACCTTTAATAATAAAAAAAACCTATAATTGTAGGTGTATACATATGTTGTAATAAAATAGTCAAATCAATTTGATTATCAAAGTAAGAGGATATATTTGTTCTATGTTAGCGAGACGTGACAGAAATGATAGAAGAGATAACAGCAAATATGACAAGTACGTAGCGCTGAAAGCGTCTCCAGCGAAGATTGATATACGGCACGATAAAAATCAGAAAACGTGCCCCGATGATATCTCTTCGGGTTACGTAATAATGTTAACGTTTCGAGTTGCATTTATATTGCATAATTACAGTACCTTAATAAAAATCAATCGAGACAGCTACTACGATATCGAAGACAATGGAAAAAATAAGTGAAAACATAAAATTGTAATCTTGAGTGAAATCAACAGATATTAGTGTGCAGCAATCAGTGTGAAATGAAATAAACAAGAGGAATTAGCGTCGAACGATAGTCCGAGCTAATCTGACCGCAAGGGAGCGGGCGCCACAAACACTTTCCCTTTTCTTCTTGTGAAAGTGATGATAGCCAGTATAACAAAGCAATGTTTGCATCCTAAGCTCATCCAGCGGGCTGTCCGATTGAAAGTCGCATATTTTAACAGTAAAATACAATAGGATAGTCGATGCCTCCAAGTTTCTAGCAATTGATAGTGAGGCGGATGATGTAGGTATATTGCGTATATTTTATTTAGGATTCATTTCTATTTAACCTTTCGTTTCTAGCTCCATTTGAAACTATTTATGTGCTAGAACACACATAGATAGTTTCTAAGGGTTTAATATAAAATGACCTTCAATGAAAGGTTTTACAATAATTTTGTAAATTACGTGTTACGTAAATTATTTCACCGTGAATTTTTTAATACATAAGAAGAAGAGATGGATCTGATCGGCGTATGTAGTTAAATATTGCATCAAGTACACCGTGAAATGCCTATTTAAATAATACGACCAAATGTATTCTTCATTGCTTATTTATTATATATTTTGAGTAATATTTAACTTTAGAAGATATACCTAATCAGATTTTTTTGTAACGGTTTATGTATGTTATTACAACATTTTGTTCACTTCTGGGCACGGATCATTTTTCAGATTTAAGTAAGAATGCGATCAAGTGCGGGCTTGAGGAATGCACATGTCTTTCAAGAACGATTTGAAGTATTTTTTGACATGGTTTCCCCGCGACGTTGCCCTACGCTAAAGTAGTGACAATTTATGATACGCTAATAATATTGAAAAATTAGAGATGCAAGCTGGGTCAGAACCTGGACTCAATAAACGACAGGAATAAATTTTACCATTTCTTAGTTGGTTAAATGGCAAGTTTTTTTTACAAGAATTCAATTTCATTTGCAAGAAATTCTGCCAGAAGCCCTTTGAGGATCTGCTAAAATAATTGAGCTGCGCCGCTACGGGACCCATGAAAGCACATTAAACTGTAAACCTTTAAGTCTACAGTTACGGCTTACAGCATTAAACTTTTAGGTTTACAGTTTAACGCCGTAAAACGTGTTCCTACTAGTATCATTATTAAACATTACTAATTACACTATGTGTGAGTTTTCTACAGTACGGTGCTCTAAGACAGAAATGGATTTATTGAAATGCGGATATTGGTAATAATATTCCCACCAGTATCGTACAAAGACATAACCGGTGACCATTGGTGATCAAATCGTGACCGTCCACAATCTACACGTGATAGTGAAACTGCGTCGATTTCTGTTAAGGAAAATGAAATTTCATAGCAACGTCGGGCGAACACGTGCGGCATTTCAATACGGCCGATCGTGTTGCCGTTAAATAGGACGTCAATCGGCTTAGATATGCAAAATGAAAACGCAATGCGTTAATTGCAAATGCACTCGCGAAGAACGTCTAGAAACATCGTCGACTGCCAACTCGGTCAATGCGACTGGTCGTAACAGTGAAAAGAGTCCGCGTGATCCTATTTGAATTAGAAAAAATATTTAAAGATCATTTTTGCATGTGGTGGACATCACGAACTGCGTCTTCGTATCAAGTTTTAACTAACTTGTACAATGAATAATTGCGTTTAGCAAAAAGTTTTTTAATTTAGAAGTTTGTATACCTATTTACATCCCGTAATATACGATACAAACGTCAAATCAATAACGTAAATGTATTCATTCAATGATGAATGATTTAAATTATTTAAAACAAAGCAATTTGCAATATAATGATAAACATTGGATTAAGGTATTAATTAATCGATTTTCAATGGGCACTCTATCACATCTGATAGCTTTATTGAAGAGCTATATATTTCTGCACTCCCTTTCCTAATGCTGTTTGTTATCTACCGGTTACATCTCATGTATATCTATCTCGCAAGTACGTACTGAGGACCAGAGCAGCTGAACATGAAAACAAAACAAAGCGTACTTTCTAAACCAAGACTTTCTCCCAATGAAGTTCGGCATAGCTGATATCTGCCCTTTGTTGATAACAATTAGTTACAGATCGCTTTCGTGCCCTTGACTTTCATCAGACCAGATATTATTTGAAAACTTAAAAACGATTCAGGTTGTAATCAACGAATAATAACTATCTTTGGATAACTCAACACCGGGCCATCTGATCCCAAACTAGGCAGAGCATGTGCTATGGTAACCAGACAACTGATAAACATACATAGACATATATTTTAAAACACATCCTTAGCTAGCTAATTTTACACTCCTCAGACACAGAACAAGTATTCATATCTATCACACAAACACTTGTCCTGGGTGGGAAAAGAACCCACAACCTCCGGCTTAGCAGTCAGGGTCTGTAGCCACTAGACCAAGAGACCAGTCAATAATCAGTTGGCTTATAAATATTTCTATAATATAACAAGCAGCTTTCTGTTAAGGCAAAGGCAAACAGAGGCGTGGGCACTGGTACGTTTTCTACTCAAGGTTGGGTACATATCGGTTGGAACGGATGTTATCTGCTTGGTAAATATTATTTACTTCAAACATGTATATGTTTAAGTGCGACGCATTTGCTAATACCAAACGTATAAGCGAATGCGTTTGCATAACTAATTTTAGTGCCAGTAGTGGCTGTGTTTTAACATGGCCACTGAGTTACGTGAGAAATTAACACTGCCATACAATTTAATTGTTTAGACTTTTTGTCTCTAACTAATGTTAAACATGTGATAATATGATTGCAGTAACGCCAAGGTCACACAGTTGTGGCGTAAGATAAACAAAGCAATAAATCCTAAGATAATCAAGCAGAGACAGTTAACTCGTTACAAGTTAATTGCGATGTAACCTGTCCTCCAAGTTGTAAAAGTAAATAACGCAAGATGACACAACGGTGGCAATTCATTGATAGATTTAAATCAAAACACGAAGAGTTTAAATTCAGTCATTATTGTAAGGTCATAAATTTTTTTATTTTTTTTATTGAATAAAAGCAGCAAACGAGCGTGAAGGCTACCTGGTGTTAAGTGGTCACTGAAACCCATGGACATCCACTTAAGGTAGTACCTTAGTCCTACTTGAGATCGAAAAAAAGATGCGTTGCTACTTCTGTGGACTAACATGGTCGCCACGTATTTAGTGAACTCCGGCATCCACACCCTCTTGTGCTCCCTATCAAGCAGAAGCTGCGCTGCAGACTGTGTAATGTAATTGTAACTGATTTCAAAGGAGTGCCGAGAGTTTTTTCCGCCGGCTTTTTTCTCCCCGTCAACACTAGGTATAAGAGCGCCTAAAGCCGATGAACTCATTGATTATTGACTTTCATTAAGTGTATGTAAATACCTTGTAATAAATAAAACAATTTCATTTCATTTCTTTTCGAATCACAATATACTGCTTTACAGTACAATTGGGTGTGGCGGTGGTACTTCCCCAGGCGGCAGCTTACCATCTATGACCATAATTTTAATAGATTGATATTTAAAGGAACACTATATATCCAGTAATACATGAAGCATTGTACGTTTTCACTTTTCCTAATTGGAAACATAATTAATAAATGCAAACTTCAAATTAACCAGCAAGAAGTCCTGCGTAGTTATTTTCAGAAACGTTTTTATATTTACATACATTTGCATAAAAATAGTACTATAATATATTTTGATAATATTAAGTAACTTTAGTTCAGTACAACGTCCAAGAGAATGTATCTTACTGGTCGTTATGAACATTGGTTGTTACGTTTCGAAATCACCTCCTTGACCGATCACATTATCAAAAGTTTCTTAATCCGTTAGAACTCGAAAACACCTATTTAATAAAATGTAATACAATCATAAATCACTTTGTGGCCTTGCAGCAGTAATTTCTTTACGCTTGTGAGTGAATGAACCGGGCGTTTTTCCTTTTTATCAACGACGAAGGCGATTTCAACGATAGTTTTGACATAGTATGCCCGCTATTGGTAATGTCTATCTACACACCGCTGAGCATTTAATAATAACATTAGCGGTAATTTACATGTACAGCATGTTCAGTATGTATGTGTGAATGGATAAAATTTACTACAAGATATTTAAGCATAATGTTTATAGGTAGATAAATGAGTACAATTTGATTAGTACATTGTAAATGCTAAAGCAAATTGCTATTGTGTTTTAAATGTCGAATCAGTTGTCACTAGAGAGTTTACATTTGCAAGGACACGCCTTGTTATGTGATACAAATAAACGTTTACTATGAAAATTTCCTGCAACAGAGGTTGGAAATAATTAAACGATTTGTAATACCTATTTCTGAAGAACTCCGTGTATGTGGCAAGTAGATACAATTAAAAAATGCGCAATGTGTAAATTTGATAAAAATACAACACGCTTATGTAACTGTACCAGAAACAAGATAGGTATTAATCTAATTTTCACAGAATGTAACAATCAGTCTTTGTCTATTCTGGCCACGGTGGTAGCTATTTGTAACGCTATGTGCCGTGAGTGAATATGTTACACAGCATTATTCAAATGAGGTAAGCATTAAGAAATATAATAAAATTTCTACATTATTACAATAAATTTAAGATACCTATAAACCAACAACACGCGTAGGTATAAAAAAAATCGTTTTTAAAATATATCTGTGAGGACACGCCAAATGTTCAAAGTACGATGAGATCGTTCGACTGGCTTAAAAAATAATGTAAAGGCGCTGGACTCACCCAATGAAATTCTTAATGAAGCAGTAAACTGCAAATAGTGTCGCATCGTTAAGGCCGAGGTCTGGCTTGATCCTGGGCAGGGCGACGGGCGTGGAGGCGGCGTCGGCCGGCGGGCCGCGCACCTCCGGCGTGGCCGCGCTCATGGCGGTCGCGGCGCGCGGCCGCGTGCCCGACGCGTGCGGAGCGATCGTGGGGCCGAGTCAGCGCCTCGCGCACCCGCGCCGCATAACACCACCGGCTCCACCGGCACCACCGGTGCTCCCGGCACGCGGCTGCAGCGTCGCCGGCACCCGAGCGCGCCCGCCACCAGCGGCGCGAGCCTATCGCACACAACGGCCGCGGCGGACCGCTTCGTTTATCGATTGCGACGCCGCGCCTGCGCTCTGAGCTCTGAGCTCTGAGCTCCACGCTCTACTCTCTAAGGTCCTCGCTCTATCCTTCGAACCTCCCGCTTACACGTCCAGCATAAGAAAAGCGAGATAGATCACGAGAAAGAACCACGGACAAAATAGGTACATGCAAAGTGACATTGTATGATTGTTATATTGCGTAAAAAAACTAGTCCCGCGTCGAAGTTCAGTGATGAACGGCGTGCGTAAGTCGTCGTGTTCACGTGCAAATCGCGCGTGCGTCTAGCTGCGCGGCGGCACTCTGACTGGACGCGCTCGCGCAGCGTGCTCGCCGCCCGTCCATATCTATACAGCTATACATACCGAACGCACTGCACACCTTGATTTACATGCTGGAGATGCGATAGCCTTAGTTCCATACAAGGACACTTCTAAACTTTCTTTCAGATAATTAAAGATAGCTAGAACAAAGTATTGCCAAAATAATATTCATCTTTTTTATATAAAAACACACAAAACTGGTAGTAACAAAAGAAGATAAGATATCTTGATAATCATACTACAAAAATATTAAGTCAATTCTATTTTCTACAGAAAAGTTTTTGACAGTGATAATTTTGATAGAAACTTCTGCAAAGAACTCTATCATAGAGATGACAGTCAATTTATCCACAACTTGAAATATCAAAAGTTAGCAACTATTTAATGTCAAAACTACGTGGCTAAACTAAGCTTATCAGTGTGGAACACGATTTAATTGATAAATGATATTTGAGAAACACCATCTATCTTAACTACAAAGTCGAATTAACAGTAAAATATCATCTGATAAGTTTGAATTTACTAATATCACAAAATCCTGTGTTATCGTGCGAATATATTGCAGTATTGCTGTTGTTATCAGGCATTTCCTGATTAGCGATTAAATTTAAGACAATCTATGACCGTACATACATATATGTATGTTAGTATAAAAACTGATCCCCTAAATATTAGAAGCACGGTCAATGTCCTCGCGCCGCTGTCTATTGCGGCTATGTTCAGGCAAGAGTGATTGTGAAGAGAAAAAACACTCACCACTTCTATCTTGGTCGTGGCGAAATGACGCAAAACTTTTTTTGCTACGAAAGTTAAGCAATTCGTATAATGAACTCCGAACATGTGTAGAGTTTGACAGCAACATTACTATTGCAATTGAAATTATTATTATTTGCAGGAAATTACACTTGGAAATACATAAAAGAAGGACAATCTGTTTCCCCATATTTACAGTTAAAAATACATCGGAAATTAAGTTCATGCTGATAATTTGTTTTTATTACAATATGCATAATTTCATTGATAGAAAGAATGTTTTTTATCAACAACAAAGTATAAAAATTGCATGATAAAATGGACTACCAGATACTTTCTTCGATACGGACGTAAATAAATCAATGCAATGAAAAAGTGCATCTTGCATTGACGCCAAAAACATCTAGAAACAACAAAAGAAAGGCTTACACGCATCAAATCGAGCGTGCCCGGGCGGAAGTCAAAGCTCTCGGGCCATCACAGGAGACATTAGAGCGGCAAAATGTCAACGCCACTACAGTGTCTCTTGATCTTATTGTCGAACACGAAGGACGACAACGGCGGCCATATTTCTCGGAACGCACGACTTCCCGGCGGAGTCCTGGCTGGCTTCCCAGAAGCGCATACGGCAGATGCTACGGAGCATTAGTCAGAGCGATTGCTTTAAAAGCTACGACAGGCATTGATGCAATTTCCTAACAAGTTCCAACTTTTGAAACGATCTCCACCTCATATATGTATGAGTCTTCATCACGATGATGATTCCCATATTTTATCCACGACAATTTAGCCACTTTGAGATATAGCGTAAAATTATCATCAAAAATTACAATGTTACATCTAAACAACGTTGTGAACAGGTTTTCCTGTCGGTTTTGTTAAGAGTAAATCGTGTTACGATTTCTATAATATATTTAAGGGTGGTAGGTCGCCGTTCGGGAAAGTACCAATGCCACACCCAACTATGCATAGGTACATGTAATGGAATTGATTGTGTTTCGGAAGAAGACTGGTTGCCAGAGTTCACTTAATACGAGGCGACCATCATAGTCCATCTACATGTGCCATCCTACTTGTATGTCACAAAACATATTTTGTACAGTAAAACATTGAGATTTAAAACAAAAGTAGATGATAATCAAGACAACGATGTAACTGCTAATAAACATCACTAATAACATCCTCATCGAAATTTAACATGAACATAAAAATTTCGCACGTTCTAATATCGCACCAATAAATAAAAAAGTGAGTATAGGTATACCATAAATAGAACAGTATCAATAATAAGCAACAATAATAGAATAACAGACGTCCGTCTGTGATATTAGAATTAAGGTCAATCATAAAAGAGAATATGCTATTTATATGACACCGAAACGTAATCAATCGTTTTTAGAATTTCTATCCCTCCATTTGACTTACTGTCCGTCTATAAATAGATAGACTTGTTGTTACGTAACAGCTTCGATACTGCTGAAGGGATTCTGAAGACATTTTCAGAAATTTTATTGGGATTGTAGAGTGTAATCTAACTTACCATATAGGCTTTAATTGTGTTTTAGTTATAAACATACGTAGCGGCGTACTTTAAGAGTCCGATAGGCTCCGAAATCGTTCAAAGGATTTTGATTAAACTTTCAGAGAATGTATAAGAAACTCTAACCGTTTAGACTAATTTATGTTAAAATCTTTAACAATTTTTCATTACAGCCCTTAGCATGCGTTGCGGGCTCTATTTAAGACATATTTTATAAATTAAAAGCTCATATGTGTTTGTTGTATCACATGATACAACAAATAGTAAATATTTTTAAATTGCTATCATTAATAGAAGCGTTACGCGTTACTTGTTACCTATTTTCTAATCGCCGCTAGATGCCGCTGTTTGGATCGCGGAATCACGCCGCCAATAATTTTAAAAGGCAATATATGTAGACTTCACGATTGCCTGATAGGTGACGTTAATACATATGTATAATTGAATAAAATAGTTCGGTAAATATACTTACTTTAGAACATACCAACTCAATACTAACGTACAACGTTTTATTAAGCAAATGTATTATTAAAATAGTAAAATATCAACAGAATTGCATTCGTGACCCGAGAAAATTATCGAGTTGCAGTTGCAATGCATAGTGCATGGTGTCTTTAAATCGTTCGCGTGCATCGTACTATTGATGCAATATGACCCAGATGTTGTTTCTATGAAACCGTACGCTTCGCAACTAGACAGTGCGGTACCTCCATTTTCATACTGAGTTTTTCCTATAACATATCCATTAAAATCAAATTAGAGCGACTTATGTATGTATGACCTCATAACGAGTGGTTTATTTGTATGTATAAATACGTATGTATGTACATCCGTGTACAATACGATTAATAATCTACGTAAGATATATATATAATTGTTCAACAAGTTTTTTGGAGCTTGAAGATGTGAAAAGTTTTTAGCAGATCTGATGATAATGCGATCTGGCTAAGTGATCACTGTCAGTACAAAACCACCTTTAATATAAAGTACCATTGTATATTTATAACTTGAATTTGCTTATGATCATCTCGAAAATGGTCAACAAAGACAACACCACACCTAATTCTACCGTACAGCTATTTATGGTAAATAAACAAATAAATAAATAACGCTTCACACTCATAGCCTAAGATTCTAGGATCTTGTGTCGTGGGTATGTAATATCTACGTACTCAAACTATCAGGTATTCTAAGAATTTGTAACGACTTATTTACTTAAATAACTTACTCAATACTAACTGGTACAAATTAACTTTCTTACTTCATATTCAATTTCAGCTTAGGACTGACTGTATTTACATAGTGAATTTGTTATTAGATGATAGATTAGTGAAAAATATGATTATTAAGGAATTATTAAATTTACAGTGTATTTAGTGTATCGGTGGCGTTGGTTATGGTCTATGTATCACAGTAACTATTTTATGATTAAAATATTTGAGAAAAAATATTGTATTTACGTAATTTTATAGACAAAAACATTGAAACCACATGAAAATGACCAACACCCTTGTTACAAACATTTAATAATTGCCTTTGACAAAAGCCACTTTGCTCCAGCGGTTAAGCGGTTACGAGTATAATAAATTAATTAATGATGTTTAAAAATATAATGTTATGTGAACATTGTCAAGGGATCGACTTTCACTTGCCAGTCAACGTTTTCAAACCTGGACGGAAAGGGGGTGATATGTATGTAGAATCATAGTTCTAACAGGGATGAACGGGTTCGAGTGCGGATTTTTTATATGAAAGTCTTGTTGTCTAAATGGTTCTTCGCTATGTTTGATGGAGATAACAGTAGCTGTCTTCAATATACTCGTATACATCTCTCATTGGAACTAATACCAATATTGAAGGTAAGAATTTTCAAAATTTAGTTTAATTAGCGTTTTAGTATATACCGCTCACTAAAAAACCTCGTCATTATCAGTTGCTTGTAAAAAGGATCTCAACCAAAGAGGCTTTTTGTTTTGAGAGCATTTAAGTTTTTAATTTATGTTTACTTCTGATAGTTTGAGTAAATTGTAAAAATGGCTCATTACCTCACATGCGGATTGCATGCGTCGCAGATATTACACTCGCGCATAAAATCATTTAATCAATTATTTTAGTACTTCTATAAGAGACAAATATATAAAGCAATTAGCGGAACTTTAATTCGATAGGAAGAGGCACTGATCCGGAAAGGGAACGGCAATAGACCAAAAATGACAGAATTGCGAACATGTCGAATTTTAAAGTATTTTATGGTGTAAGCAATGGGCATTTGTACGAATAAAATTTTTTTGACCAATCGGCAATCCTGGCACGTTCTCGACAATTTTGTTTGTTAGGAATATCGTAAATTTATAGTTCGCGGTAGACCAGTGCTATGAGATCGTGTATTTATGCTACAACAGCATACACTCAGAATTCTTCAATTTTAATTTAAAACCTGTTTTAATTTCTGCTTAAAACAATATTTATTGAAATAAGCGTTGACGAAGCCACACAAAAGCGTAATTTCTAGTAACACATTTATATTATTAACTATTATTGAATAATATGCTGTTTTATCTGAAACTAATTGAAACGTGTATGATATTTATTACTAATTGGCTGAATACATATTATTTGAAATATCGTCATTGGAAACGTATTCAATGTAAACAGAAATAACTACCGGGTGAGCTAAGCCCCATTGAGCTGAAACTTGATACATACCTTTAGTTCCGATGGAAATGCAATCATGTATACTTATTCAGTTAAATATGAGATGGTCGCCGCAATAAAATGGCGAATTACATATTTTTTCAAACCTCCCAATATACGTTTTCAATTAATGGACTTGACAAATGTAGTACACTATGAAGAAAATACAAATCCAAGATGGCTGCTGTCAAAAAT
>DWNH01001382.1:0-11531 GCA_018249895.1 Tiana niger | reverse complement strand
AATAACTATAATTAGCGACAAACACATTCATACCCATTGTACAATTATTTATTTATTTATTTAATCTGTGCATCGGCGGCGGGCTTAATGCTTAATAGCATTTTCTACCAGCCAACGTCATCTTAACTAAGACTCTTCACTGTGACAAAATTAGAATATCTATTATCTCGATGTACCTTTATATTAAATGATTTCAACCGTACGTTTTAAGTATTACAGGTATTTATTGGAAAGTTCATGGCGTTTCTAATGTTGTTTCAAAATTCAAAGAGTCACAATTTAAGAGTGGACTAAAGCTCTATCTAACAGGCACTTCCGTACATTATATTGATGACGTGTATTCCAACATGTCGCCCGTATACACACATGTGACGGTACCCTCACATACGTTACAACAGTGACGTCACAGCATTGATCAAGTGACTCAGCTGGCACGCGGCCAAACGCAGCGAGCCTCATGACTAGCCCCGTGTTTATACTTAACGCTGATTTACTACTGCGACTTTGCGACCTTGCGATTCTGCGACTGGTGATCGGTTTGGTCTGTTTGAAGTTACTGTTTAAGGAGAACTACTGAAAACCTTTATTCTTGATTATGGAAAGATTCGTTTAGTTATTGATTTTATTTAAAACTATAATTATGATACAAAATGTGATTATGATTGAAATCGGACCATCGCAATATTCATACTGTTAAAAAAACCTGATGCTATCTGATGGAATGAATATTGAAATCTGTGTTTTTGATATAAGATTTAGATAAGAAAGCGAAAATGTTTATTCTATTGAATCATTTTATAATTAAGACTAGTACAAAATGAGTATGATTGAAGGCATAACACCATTATATTCATATTGTTCAGTAATTATTATGGTATAAACAAAAATTATATTAAACATTGTCCTCAGAAACCGCGACTGAAGACATTGGTAATATTTTAGTTTAAATTTAGATAGAGCAACCACCTAACATCCTGTTGTCTCCATTGTTAATTGCTACTTCTTCAATAATAGAAATACACAAATTGCAAACAACAATTCGCAAGTCGCAAAGTCGTGTAATCGTAACCCCAAGTTAACCGCTACTTATTTTATATTTCGTTCTGTACCCGTAAATTTTTAGCTGTGACGTTATTGTGAGAAATGGCGCAGAGAAATACCGTAAAGGAAGTTAATACACTGTCCCGCGCCGGTAAATACTTATGAACTTTGATTTATTTCATGTGAATTGTGAACTTCTCTTCCTACCTTTGTTTAAAGTAGTCGAAGATATTATGAAACTATATTTTTTAGTTGGACATACTCGTAGGCCTCGCTTAGCTGGCGCCACTCCATCCGGTCCTTAGCAATTAGAATCCAGCGTTTCCCCGCTATCTTCTTCAGATCGTCAGTCCGTCTGTTCGGAGGGCGATCTGTGCTCCTTTTGCCGAGACCTGGTCTCCATTCGCGGACCTTTCTTCCCCATCTGATGAATTATGTTAAATTTTATTTTGGTATTTGTTTCTTATGTCAGTCCAGAGACACAGAAATTCTACTATAAGATTTTTATGATCCAAGATGCTAGATCCCAACAATATACGATGTTTAGATTATATAAACTGGATTATTTTTAACGGAAGCACACTACATTAGGCAAGGATAACTGACTAGTATTCAGTATTCGTATCATAACATACCTTGTTCAATCAAAACTACGAGTATTTGTATCAGTCCTGTCATCGTTGAGGACTAAGAACGCCTCATGTCTTGTAGTAAGTCTACCTTATCACACGTTGTAATCTAGTTGTTCGTGAAGTTTAGTACTTCACTGAGTTAGGGCATCAAATGTAACCTGGTTAAACTTGTAAGTATCTATGCTAATATGAGAAGGACTTATTTATCACGATGTTTTTTCTTTCATCTGGCTCACTGTAGCTGCTGTCGTTACTATTACCGAACCCGGAACTTCACTTGGCACTCTTCTTACGAACACACAAAAAATACTTCACGCCAGAAATGGTGATAGTAGATACATACTTCACCCTTCGACATTCTATTATAAGACGCTCCATATAGGTATATAAACGTCTTTTACGTCTTTAGTAAGTGAAATGAAAATAAAAGTGAAAGGTAAAGATTGATATCAAGTGAGCATAAAAGATAAAAGATAAAACAAAATATATAACAATCTTAAGCACTGAGATAGGGACTGAAACTAAATTCGATAAAACTATTTATATACATATAAAAAGAACATGAAAAGACAAATTCATATAGACATACTAGTAAGATCAAACATAACGAGTATGACAACAAGGTCTTTATGGATAGTAATTTTCTCAGAGCAAATTTGTCTCAAGTAGGCATCCCAAGTTTAATAAAATATCTTTCCTCTAGTCTATATTCGTAGATATTTACAGAATTATGTCTGTTTATTCATATCTCTATTTCTATAGACAATAAGATTTCCTCAAATATTATTGAAGTGTTATCAAATACCGTTAATGGCCATTGTTACTCCTCTGAGAAAAAAACGAATAGACGAATTTCTCTAAATAGAATTTAAAACATAAAATACTTGTTTCATGGCAATAATTACTTGGACTGGAATTAGAATGGCGATTGCAATGTACATGCTAATGTTTGTATTAGGTTACCAGACATTTATAAGTCCCTGAGCTCTTGGACTTATACTACCAATCTCATACCTCTCAGATTGACATCTACCAGCAAAAGTTCTAACGTTAAAGGGCTTAAATAAGTGCAATGGTGACACAACCATAGAAGAGCCTCGTACAGAACACTAATAATTAGTGGCGTATTAGAACGATGAAAATCGAATGATGATTGACGATGATGATGAATGGTGATATAGAATGGGTGGTAACTAAATAAACTATTACTGATCCATTTGCCATGTCTACAAAAGACACGCACACACACAAACAATTATACTAACATTCAGCCTGACATCAAAAATTTATCAATTAAATAATCTATTTTTCAAATCTTTGCCACGCTTTTGAACACTTTGAATGCTGTTTGAGTATAGTATGTTTTGTTATCTATATATATATATGTAAATAAGACTGTAACTGGATCAACAACAGTTCGTCAAAAATATTATTTATTCTGCATCCAGCCACGAGTCCAAGCTAGTCTTCAGTAAACAGTACAACTGGGACAAGATCTTAATAACGCGTCGTAAACCATCAAAGGCTGCAGAACCGTCTTCAAAGTTATTAACTTTGGATTGCAATAAACTAAAGTGCGCTATACTTTTATGGGTGAATTAAGGGACGTTACACAGTACGGAGTGACCAAGTTTAGACGAAAACTAGCAACAATCGAGATTGAACTTTATGTGTTAAGTAATAATGTAGTTGATGCGTGCAGAATAATATTGTTGAGCATTGTGTTTATGGTATGGGCTTGAAGGGAAATATCTCCTTTTTTACGAGGTAACAACAGCCACGCTTATGTATGGAGACGTATATTAACAATGTTTATTCAGTCTGAAGCACCGAAGTTTTTGACTGTTCCTTGTGGGTTAATTCTGTAGGATCGTGTTTTAGGGCACTAGGCTTTTGTTTGTCATGTCTGAATTAAAGATGTGTTCTAATGTCCATTCTGATTTTCAAAATGTATAATATTTTTGGTTGATTAAGAAGCAACACAATACTAAAACATTTCTGATATTTGAAATGTGAAAAGTGCCGCAACAAGTATGTAGTACGTGATATAAATTTCATACAACATATTTCATCAAGTTAATGAAACATAACCTCTTTTGAAACTAATTTCAACATTTTAAAATCCTTTTGAAATTAATATTACTTAAAACATATTTACTATAAAATAAACAACAAGCGAAACAAATATAGGTCAATATGTTTACTTTATTCATTCAAAACTGTTCCAAATCAAAATGCATAAAGCTCTTGATCTTGAAATAAGCTAACACAAATGTTTTGTTGGCTTATTATTCTGACTATTATAGTGCTGACCGGTATTCTTAGTACAATAAATCGTCATAGCCTCCAGAAATAAAAGCTAACAATAAAATTTAAAAACTAAGCAATAACCCTGACTATGGACCATATGCAGTCCATTGAAAGCATTATGAAACTGAAACTTTGTTGCGTCTGTGCAACGCGTGGCAATATGAAACGTAACTGGTTCAAACTGGTTTAAACTGGTTCACTTCAAACAAACAGTTACTACAGTTTTACTGCGGGCGTTTGTTACATATGAGGGTTTACAGCACAATGTATTTTGTGGTTTAGAGCTATTTTGACTAAATACTGTATCTCGTGTCTTGAGTATTTCGAGCATACAATGTAAATTTTAAGTACTATCAGATAAGAGTGCCATTAGACTTAAGCTTGTTTTAACTAGGGCAAGTGTTAACAATCAAAGTTTTATTCATTTAGATTAATTGAACATAAGTTTTAGTATAATAAGTAATAATAGTGAGTTAACAGGTTGTTTCAAAAGGTAAAATAATTCATCTGCTCACACTTTTGCAGTACATTCTAATTAAGTTATGGTATAGAAGAGAATTTTCAATGAATAAATTTATGAAAACTCAACTCAGGAACCACATGTATGTAGTCATTTGATATCTCAATGTAGTTCCAAAGTAACAGGATGAAATGTCAGTGACCGTGCGTCATACAAGTGAACTCTTCGAAGCTATTGATGTTGACTTTTTGATCTCCAACCTTGCTTCGACTGACTCACGAGGACTACCTTACCCTGGTGACTAATTCTCGCTGTTGGGCAAAGCTGTCGTGAGAGTGACATCAATGTTCACAGCATCTTTAGAGCGATTCATTAGATTCTCAATATCATAAAAGTGGTAAAGCGAAATTAAAATAAAACGACTAACAGGTAAAAATATAAAGTTGATTTTATTTCAATACTCTCGGTACAATGTCATACTAAAACGTATACATTTGAAATTGCAAAACATTACTCAAAAATACGACCTAATCCATTAGTGGAGACTTCAAAAATATATAATTTTCTAAGAAATAAAACCTAATTCGATATAAAGGGACAAAAATGAAATAAAGATGTACATAAAACGAAATGGCGCAAAATTTAATTATTAAACTTTTACAATGAAATATAGACATATTCTTAGAAATTATGGAGGTCTAACGCGGATCGCGAATCTATCGCAATAATTAACGTCAAATGGAATTAAATTGTTTGAAAATGTAAGAGTTTGAAAAGCATTTAAGGCGTTAATAGCTAACAGTAAATACAACGTAAACTTTCCTTAAAACAGTTTTGAGCTTTAAAATAAGCTTTTATCTATGTAAATATTATTAATTAAAGAAACTAAGTAAATTTAGTCTCCACTAGGAACATATTTATTATTTGGTTATGACTATTTCGTAAGGTAATTTGTTTTAAAATACTACAGAAATTCTAACATGTACATAACAATTAATCGTATAAGAGGAATTTAAAAAAATACATAATATTACTTCATACTAAACGGAGATTATACAATTTCTAGTATAATTCAAAGTAATTTTATCATAGGTCTCGTATTTATCCTAAATAATTTAAGGATATTTAAATATATTAAAGGTAGTCTTCCACATTGCACGATTTAGCGTTGACATTAAGTTAATAGTTTGTTTCTTATACTGCCTTGATGCTCTAGCTCTTGTCAGCGTTACATATTTTTCTATTTTTATCAGATTTATCTCATTCATCTTCTTCGAGTATTTGGACGCTGAAGTTTTTCTTTTTATCTAATTTGTTTTCAAGGAATACGTAGATCCCTTAAAATTTCGCCACTGTAGGGAGTTCTTTTTTTCTAGACGTTACCTAATTACTAAGCTATCATTATTCTCCTGACAGTCTGTAGCAACGAGCTCTAAAATATCCCATGCTACTATTAAACATTGAGAAGCTCGACTCTTTTATGATAGCTGTATGGATGATTATTCACATGATCTTACATATGGTCCAAAACATAGATCAGGACTAAAATTATTCGTGACCTAATATTTCTTTATAATGCTAACAGATTTAAAATTACCTATTTTTTTCAATACAACATGAAAATTAGGTTTTCTGTCATCTCTAAATCAGCATTCCTCACCGACATCTTAATTTATTTTCAGTTCAAAGATTTTTACAAAATTGCAACTATTCCTACATTATTCATGATGTATGTCGTACATCGCGGAAAGCTACCTTAAGACTCATAAAATATATAATAGCCTGATAACATAAAGATGTGAAAGCGAAGCAATGCCTACGTTTTCAGATACTTTAAATATTAACATAAAAACAGTTGAAGAAGCTGTCAAAGAAATTGTCCTTACTGTAAAGCTTTTATTCGGTGAGATGAAATACTACAAAATCCTGTGAAGATAACTCGACGTATTTATAATATTGTCTAACTTAATACCCGTATTATATTAAATTATAGACCAAGCACTAAGACTTAGTATAAACAAGTACTTGCAAATAATAATATCAGTCAAATGCACGTCTTAGATTAGACTGTTTAAACACCTTTGACTAAAGTACCAAGTTAGGTTGATATACCGCGTATCATATTTCCCTGCTGTTCGCTGAACACAGTTTTTATTTATATAAATAATGCATGATCTAGATTTAAAAAAAATTGCTTAATGATAAATTGTCATTCACATTCTATTACAAAAATACAGGGTACAAGGACATTTTTACTTTTCTGTTATCAAATATATGCACATCTGTAATGAACTAATCGTAGATTCTTCAGAATTTTTCTTTAGATTTAGTATATCATTTTAATTTAATCCAGTATATTTTCTCAATAATTTCAAC
This sequence comes from Tiana niger, assembly GCA_018249895.1. Taxonomy (NCBI): domain Eukaryota; kingdom Metazoa; phylum Arthropoda; class Insecta; order Lepidoptera; family Hesperiidae; genus Tiana; species Tiana niger. The sequence goes on along the minus strand of DWNH01001382.1, from coordinate 4,712 downwards.
TTCTAATCTGTAACTTATTATCAATAACTTTTATTCACTAGCTCACATATATCTACTGTATGTACAAAACGCTTCCTATCTATAACTATTACGTTATCACTATAGAATAATACTGCATGCATTCAACACATCACTTGATAGGCATCACTATTTATTTAAATTATACTTTTCTCGTCATTATAAACTCTCTAACATTTGACTCAAAATTAAATACTTTTTACTTTTCCTTAATAATCACATAAAGTCGATGTTGAAGTTATAACCTTAAAATATACAAGGATTGTATTAAAGAAAACGGCCATTAATATTTATTGTGTCAGATTATGAATCCGTTTGTGTCTCCATATCATCAACATGCCTTGTTAGTGATGTTTCTAATTCACCGTCGCTGTTGTTTGAATCTGTATCAGCTAAAAAATTAAATAAAGTTATTAATGTAGTTTTCATCTTTGTTAAATCAATTTTTTTTCTTCGTGAAATATTTAATAAAAAAAATTAATAATACCATGTGGCCTTGTGTCCAGAGCTAGAACAGCTAATGGTGCTTCATCAAGCACTCCCGACCACCTCGCAGCTAATACTCGTGAGCCCCTATGTCCTCTGACTACGACGGTTGGCATTACGCTTTGGCTTATAGACGACCCACTGTACATCGATACACCAACGCTCCTGCGTAGTATTGTACTGAAATGAAACGTATTGGAATTTATTACAATCTTCAAAATATTTCTTCAAAGTATACAAAAATGTTGTAACTAGCTACTTTTTATTCCGATTTTTTTATTTTTAATTATGTGATTTTAAGTATCAACTGTACACAAATGGGTCATCACATAAATGATATGCTGCTAAAGTCTTTGTGTTTCCCTCTTTGTTACTTTTTACCTATTTTCAGAAATTAAATACAGTCGATTTATAGTAACCTTTGCTCTGGATCTCTTCTCGGTCGACTTTTCTTCTTACACATAACGACAAGTGCCACACATAGGGTAGTTAAAATCGTTAGCATCACCAATGCTAAGGCAGCCCCTACTAGTAGTGCGACACTGTTGTCGCTGGCTGTAGGTGGTGGTAGAGGTGGTGCTGGTGTCATAGTTTGAAGAGAACCTTAAGACAAGAGCGATGTTATCGATTAAGCTTAATTTTTATGCATTGCAAACTTCTTTATTACAGTTTATTCGGAATACAAATCATTTCTACAATTACCATGTACTATGACTGTGCTCGAAGGATCACAACCAGAATTCACAATTACACATTTCTGTTTACCTGGTCTATCCAGATCATCCTCGGATCTTATGGAAATACTGTGCAACGCAGCTGGTCTTTGCGACCTACCGCGAGGAGTCTCCGAGTAGACAAGAAATGTATACCGTCCGGGAGATAATGCATCCAGTGCAAACTGAGGCATCACATCGTTACTCGCTCTATAAACCGCTTCAGTGAGGCCTCTTCCAGACAAAATTCCCTGAAACAAATATAAAGAATATGACATTAAGAATGTAAAAACAGCTTAAATAAAATTCAAAAACTTCAACAATACAGGTTCTGAGATTAGTGATAAAATTTTGCGTGATAGATGTAATGGTAATAACTATAGCAAAAATATTTTTAAGTAAAGTATAACTGAAAATGCTAAATGAATTTAATACTTGAACTCCAATACCAGTCCCCAATTGAGTTAGAACGAATGAGTCTTAATTCATTAATGAACTATGCGATAAGGATGTTTCTCCATACGTTAAATCTATAAGTAACAGGTTTATGATGAAAGGTAACATTGCCCAGAAAGATTAGCAAGAGCAGCATTCTCATAAGCAGAAGAATAAACAGGTTTTCCAAGCATCTCCACCACCTCACCTGGTCGTTCATGGTGGCCTCATCTCGCACCGGTGCGTTGTGGCGTACCTCGAGCGCTTCCAGGATAAAGCGCTGTGGTAGGCCTCCGTCGTGGCCAGGCTCGCAACGAAGGAACTCGTTTTCTATCTCACAGTTGCTGGGTGGCTCTGGAAGGGCTGGTTTGGAAATAATAATTAAGACTAATATGTGAAGAAGTATAAGTATATATAATGTAAGTAGATACACAATATTACATCAAGTCGACCAACAGGACCTCGAATAGATTCAAAAGTAGCCGTAAGCCGTTTTGTACTTATCAAATTGTGCAAAGACACAAAACTTTTAATGGTTAGACTGAAGTTGAACATTAAATTGAAACGTAAAACTATAAAGATAATAAATAATAAAAGCAGTAGAAAAACCGATTTTCGTCACACTTATTAACACTTTGTTATTTTCTTTATGTTCTCGTAACAAATACAGTAAGTTAAATTTATTACACCTAGTTCCTATGAGTGTCGACTTACCTGCAGCCATAATCCTAAAGAGACAAGGCTCTCTTTGGTTGCCAACATCATTGCTTGCCCAGCAGGCAAGCCAGCCCAGGTCCTCATCGCCGTCTGAAGGTAGACCATGAATAACCGTGCTACTGGAACCCATCACTGTAACGTTGGCTGCTGGAATCTGTGAACAAGCATTTATTTGTACAGGAAATAAGTAGTAAACGAGCAAGCAACCTGGTGTTAAGTGGTTTCTACATCCCATAAATACCTATTCAACCTACAAATTACAAGACATAATAATTTTTAGCAATATAAATTAAGTCAATAGCTTATAATGTAGCTTGAACTAATTGTAATTTCTACTTACAACACACTTACCGGAAGAACATCTTTAGTGCCGTTATAAGTCCAATAGAACCTCAGTGGTCCAGCATCACGGGCAGATGGTGCAGACACCGAACACCTGGCTCTCACTTCTCCGCCTGGAGCTCCAGCTAATTGCTGTACTACACTCCCTGCTGAGCATTCTGGACGAGCTGCATAAGAATCAGAGACAGTTCAAAATCGGTTTAAAGAAATTTCGGTTTATAGAAATTGACAGATCCAATTGATTGGTAATGATAAAACTCACGGACCTTCTTGTGTTGCTATAATAATTATATGGGAACACATACAGATATCCGTTGGCAGATTTTGAAATAATTATAAGCTCGATAAGTAGTACTATGCCAGCTATGCATAAGACTATGAATAAGACAAGTAAACCGTGTAAGGTGGTACAACTCGGTATTATAAAATCATCTATATAAATTTAAATCAGTCCGATCTAAGTCTGGTAAAATCTTTTGAAATAGTAGAACTTTAATCTGATTAAAATACGATTTTTCTTCACACACTTAAAACTACAGGCAGCCTTGAGAACAAATACTTAACTAGTCAGACGATCTACATTCATGAAAATATTAATTTAAATGGGAGAACAACTCTGCTTTAATGTTTAGAAACTATTTAGAATTTATTCTGCCGAGAGTCTGAAACTAATTAAACTATGTTCTTAGTTGTTGCGAATGTTTCGGAGTTGTACTAAATATAATTAAAATATTAATTTCGTCGGCAACGTTATTAAATTAACTAATAATTTTACCTGACATAGCCTTTTCTTCGTGAAGTAGTCTTTGTATATTAATAACTTTTAATAAGAGATGATGAGAACTATCTTCGTTATCGAACAATTCGTCAATTCAGAACTATTTAACTCCATGTTCTAACTATAAAATGTATAAGTTCTACTGACTCATAACCTCATTCCTCATAAACAATCGACAATCACAACAAATTCTTAAATATCTTTTACATTAAGCAAATAAGAGAGAAATTTTTTACAGAATTATGATCGTCATACTGGTTTATACGTTATGGAACCTTAGTGCCTCCCTAACGCAGCCCTAGAAACAGAGCGTTGAAGCCATTGGTAATATCCAAAGACCCCGCTAGCATCACCCCATCCTGGACTATAGCCTTCTTCGAGAGGGCCTTAACGCGTATAATGCCGTCAATAGTCAATCCCCCCCTAGAACCCAAAAGATTTGGACCAACCTCCCCGAGATGCCTCATGAGGCGACCGGCAACAACCTATTACTACCTTAAAGCAACTTCTGTATAATTATATTGATGTAAATATTAGAAATTACCACAGAATGTCTTTGTAAACAATATTTGCAGCAGATTTTTTATGAGACAATACGAATGTGTTCTGTTCAGATGTTTCTCTCGAAACTGTCACATATAATTGTCTTTATAATACAAATCATTATTAAAATACATTATAATATATTAAAATACAATAAAAGCCTAACCATTTCTAGCTTTATAGGTCTCGGCAGATGCTTACTACGTTTGGATAAAAGTTATACTTACACAGAATATTCAGAGTCAACGGTTCACTCAGGCCGCTGCCTTCAGAGTTCCTGGCTCGGCACCGGTACCTGGCTGAGTGGTGTCGTCTGAGCCCTCGAAGAATCAGCTTGGCTCCTTCCACTGCGATACCTCCTATAGGATCGTCGCGGATTTGGTGATCCTGGGGGCAAAACTTAGTATTACTCAAATCTATATAAATAAAAGATAGTCGTGTTAGTTACACTATTTATAACTTGAGAACGGCTAAACCGATTTGGCTGAAAATTGGTGGGGAGGTAGCTTAAAACCAGGAGACGGACATAGGACTTTTTATCACCACTTGGTATAACCATGGGACATGGAATAACAAAACGCAAATGACAGCTAAACGTAAATGAAAGGTAAAAGTAATTTTGTATATTAAGTATGGTTCATTATTAATTAACAAACTTAACTTGCGACGTTATTTACTCT
>DWNH01001381.1:0-11533 GCA_018249895.1 Tiana niger | reverse complement strand
CACGGATGATTTACTCTGAATCTACTGGACCTATTAAACTGTTAGACTAACATATGAACTACACATATAAACATACGAAAGATTTAAAAATTTTAAATTACTTAGAAAATCACACTTTGAAAACGATGCAAAAATATTCTTGTCATAAATTCCAATTCTGTATTAATATTAAAAACTATTGCATGGGGAATAATAATAAATAGCCAATTCAATGTGTGGATAGCGTCATGTAGCAAGCAGTTGTTAGTCGATGGTAATGTAAAAACGGGAGTTTTTTATAAATCCTAATTTAAATGGTTGTGTTCCGTTTTCAACCTCCGAGTATGCCGCTAAAAACGTGGTAAAATATAGGTAAAATGCCTAAAAAGCGCGGAAGTAATCGTTCAGCGACTGCAATAATACGCGACCGTCGTAAAACATGTTCGCACTTGACACGAGCTCCACATTCGCCGAATGGTTTATTCATAGAGACGCGTCCTGCGTGTTATAAAGAAATGCGGATAAAGAAACTGCTATATATAAATATTTAAATAAATCATTAAGTTTTCTACAGCATTTTTTTTGTGAAATTAAAGATGTACGCAGCAAGGACTTTGTAATGGAGATTAGGACTTTGTAATGGACTTTGGAATAGATCTTCGTTACCTGTGAAGACAGATGCGTACTTAGCTGTTCTGCGGCCGTATGCGTGACGCTTATCTATATAATAATACTTGGAGAGAAATCTTTGAATCTCTTTTTAAGCATATTGCTGTTTCTATTATCAGTTTCTATATATAGTTTCTATTATCACGCAACAGCCGTCACATTGTTATGCTCCACTAAGAACGTTGTGTTTGACGAACACCGTTAGGACTCCAGTAAAACCAAAAGGATTCTGAAAATTCAAATTTGCCGTTCCTTAAACAACAAATAATTGCAGAGTCATTAATGGTAATTATTTTAATAAATTAAGCAGCTCACATTAAGTAATACTTACCTTATATGTAAAATATCACATTGATCCGTTCCAAACAGAATATTGTGGTTGACAAACACCGTTAGAATACCAGTAGGATCGGGAGGATTTTCAAAACTATTTACCGTAGTATTTTGAATAGTCATCAGTATCTGACTGTAAATTGACTTAAGTTCTACGCCGCAGTAACTATATTAGATAATCTGTGAGCTTATTTGCTTCCTTTGACTACCAATACAAATAGTTTCAGTCTTAATGGTAATTGTAGAATTAAGCCCACATTTAATAATTCCTTATATACTAATGTAAAATATCTTTATATAGCTAAATCAATCTATTGTGCTTCGGAAGAAGAATGTGGTTTCTAGAGTATACTAATTACGAAGCGAATATCTCAGTCTTCAGGAGTACTAACGCACCTGTGCACGGTCTTAAATATTGCCTGAAGTTGAATATAGATGTTTTTGTGTTGCGGTTGACCTGCATACTTGTTTGCTGCATATATCCTTTGAAAAAATTCTGATTAACTACTATTTTAATAGTTCTAATTGATTCTTCTTTTTCCAGTTTCTAATTTTAGTTTTACTTGTGATTGATTATTTTAACTCTTTCAAATGCAGTATACCTATATGCCTATATGTAGCTATTACGCTGTTTTACGAATTAAAATTAACAGGTGTATATTTTTTTTAGCCCCACACTAGTATTTTAGGTTCCTGTGTCGGGAGTACCATGGACACTCACAAAGACAATTACACTAATTACATTACTAACACCCAGACCACCAAATCTACCCGTTGTACCTACTTTATAACGTGATATTGATACTGCTATTGGCTAAATCCTTTGTTTCATAAACATAATATTACCTAAGGTAAACCTAACACAAAAATTTACGGATCGCAAGGTAACGTAACATCCTACTAAACACAGTAACTACGGGGTAGCTAATATTCCGGACGTTCAAAGGGTACCCATAAATAATGATTTATCTGATACCTTTGAGCGTGATGACTACGAAAACTATGTAATAGAATGCTTTTAACTTTTAAACGGAATTTGAACAAACAACAAGCTTTACAAGCACTTCGGGTAAAGTACAATACAATAGCTTCTAAAGTTAAATCTTTGGAATGGCGCTGCATCGGCGAGTAATTAATTAAACTGGTTTACACAAGAAACAACTTCGCACTCCTCGATAACGATTTAATTTAATTACTTTAAATGTTAAACGACTTCTTTAGAATTTTTACTACTAAATATTAATATTAATGTGGACGTCCGTTTAGAATGTCGTCATAAACACAACTGATCTATCTGATACTATATTAGAAATCTAATTTTTGTTTACTTTAGTAAATGTACTTTACATTGATAAGTACATGCCACATGAATTACACAACTTTCTTCTGCTCAAAGCTGTTGTAAAACATTACCAGTAGTAATCAAAATAACAAAAATGATTTTATAAATAGCACAGTTTAATAAAAAGAAACAAGAAGGAGATTACATGGACATAACTTATTTTCTCAGCGATAACTAATATTTCTGTAATTAACTCGCTCAGAAGTGCTGATTACGCCGTTTGACGGGTGCCCTCGTCAGCGTCGTTCAAAGCCTTTACTACAGACGACGAGCTCATTTCTGCTTGAAATTAAACCATTCACGACGCTAGATTTTATTTAATCTAGTCGACTTTATTCACTTTACTTGACGCTGACATTTTAATATACGAAAATTTTTGGTCACGAATCAGAAAAACCTCCAAGTACGGTGTGAAGCGTGTTTAATGTCGACAATCGACTGAATTACTGTTGCTAATGCGTCTATTCAACCGATCCCTTCGTCAGCAACTTCTTGTAAAGCCTTCTTTCTATCTCAAGAACTGAATAAGCTAAGACGGGCTTTTAGTAGCTAACAAATCAAACCATTAATTACTCTAACTGTAAGTAAATTAAAATTACTTAACTTTAGACATCAAATTGACATTCTTTCAATTTCCAAATCAAATTTCATTACAAATATAAAAAAATTTGTTCCGTTTTTGGTTCGACTAGATTAGAAATGTGTGTAGTAGGTATAATATTTCTGTAATTTATTTAATTCTATTAACACGTTAATAAGTAGTGGCATTCTTCATTCAAATTCGTTATTTTAATTCATAAAAACTATTTGAATATATATGTACATACAAACGTATAAATTATAAAACAACTATAGTTATTAAATCATTATTTATAACTAGTGATATGAATGATAAGATATTGCAAATGCATGAAATAATAATAATAAGTAAGTGGAAGGAATTTATTTCTAAAGGGTATTGTGTGCTGTAACGAAACTTTGAATAATTTTATAACAGAATTATACAAATTCACAAAACTAATATTTCCGAACACAATAAAAAAGCTTACTTGGACAAATATCGAAAGAGGTATCAAAAACCGTTCAGTTTTTCTCAGTCTCATCTTGAAAACTTTGTCCAAATAAAGTAACAACTGAAAACTATGAAATAATTAATTGTAAATAGAATTAGAAGAAATAATAATTCGTCCTACCTACTTCAAACACTTAATCACATCGCTTTCTCTCATAATCTCCGGGGGCTTTTAGTCATAATGAGAAGATTAAAAACTCTGGCGCGAAAAGTAATTGTTTAAGCAGTTCTACCACATTTTCTTTACGTAGCGCGCTAAAAACTAATTTGTCTGGCCTCACTTTATTTATAACTGACAGCTAGACAATTTGTAATAAATCTAATTATGTTTTATGGAATTTTAGGTCAAAGCTTGATTAACTCTATTTTAATTTGTTTACTTAGAAAACATATACAAATTTCAATAATATTTATTATAAATAACTTACGTTACACAACTTAGCGTGTTGGGGTCGTAAATGATTTTTATATAATTAAGTAAATTATGTTCAAGATAATTTTGTTTTGTAATAAGGACACTAAAAGAGCTTTCTATCAAAGCTCTTTCTATAGCGCACTGGCGAATCATTTAGTGTTTTTTTTAAGAAACATAGCAAATGAGCATGCGGGCTAACTGATGTTAAGCGGTTTCTGTAAGCCATAGACATCCACATTTGAAATCAGGTAGATAGACCTACCTGAGATTCTAAATAGACACGTAGATTTAGGTACACGTATTTGAACTAGCATTAAATGACATAAATGCTTTAATATATTGACGTTAGCAAAATTGAAAATGTAATAAAGAGCTAAACGTATGAGTTAACAATTCCAAACTCATTCCACAAAAGAATACCTACCTACTGATACGTCAATAACTCCATATGTAATCAAAAACTTCACCAACACGCCGATATTGCTCGAATTCATCAATGAAAGCAATTTCCAATAAATAGGAGGCCAATTTTATTTAATCCTCGCGTTGCGATTTATTTCAACTTCAATGATCATACTTGGCTATTCCTTAAATTGATAATTTATTAAATTAATAGGAAAAAACGTTATGAAAATAAACTTTTGTTTAAATCATTGTTTTATTTAGCAGATAATAAACTTAAATTACATTTGTTGACGTTGTTAGTTGACTTGTCGTCATAATGGTTTTTTTATTATGTAACTTCAATAATGGAAATTTCGTTAAAACTGATTGATTGCTGTCTATGCTTTTGCTTTAAATCGTACGTCACATATTGTTTCATTACTGCAATTAAGGCTTGAGAAATCATTAAGATTTAGAAAAGTACCTACTCGTAAGCTGAAGCCTGTAAAATTAACGAAATATTACTAAAAGTAATATGTAATATAATATGTAATATAATAATGGATTACAGTCGGCAAAACGTCTGCGTAATTTAGTCGCGAATAGGCATTGTAACCGCTGAACAGATATTCGTCATAATTTCAGAGATTAGGGATACTCTAATTCAACGTATAGACTACTTTAATGTAATACATGAAACTCAGTAAACTTTAATAAGTATAGAGATAAATAATATTTACTATTGAAACATTCTGTCTTCATAATTTTCAAGCGGACGGAAATCGCGAGCACTAATAGTAGAAAAATAGGTTTAATATAAAAAATAAGTTAAATATTTAATTGATTATTAATTTTAAAACTCAGTTTTTATCCTTAATTACATTTTATAATAACTAATAGTTTCGATCAAACGATACCACTTTTTGATGGAGTCGTTAGAGATTGAAAGTATTAAATTGATAAAATTTATTCAGGCCTGTTCATTTATCCAACGATTGATGAATAATAAAAATACATTTATTCTAGCGATTTAAATAAATCTGTTAAATATTTATGAGTTCATTGTTAGTGGTGATAACAGCTTTGTTTTGTTGGAAATATTTGGAGAAAAATGTACGCTTGGAATTTTCACTGACAGTTTGTCTACTTTTCTGTGTAGCTACATGCTTACCGAATTATGCTTTGCTCTCAAAATCTTGCATCCGCGCATGTAAATTACACGTAAGTAATTAGAAAAGGCTCATGTATGTAATCATAAGTAATAAGAAAACTAAAAATATTTTATTGACTACACTTTTTTATCATTTTACTCTGTATTTCTTTATAGGTGGTTTTTTTTAATTATGGTCCTAATAATAATTCAAATGTTTCACATCAAAATTATTATTAGAGTTGAATAGTCAATTTTTTTATATTTCTTTATTGGTTTTTTATAATTATTAATTGTTATAATAACTCAAATGTTTCACATCTGCCGGGCACCCAACTTTTTAATATAAATAAAATCACATAATGTGCAACGATGCGCAAATAGCTGAGAGAACTTACCCGTATTTTTATAGGCCTGACATTCAAACGAAGCATATGTTACCACTGCTCCGTATCGGCATCTCTCGGCCGGTAGACCAAAATTTGAATACACAGATGCACACAATGGAGTTTTAGAAAGTTCCAAACTAATTTTCCTAGTCTGTTAGTCAGATAGATATGCAATTTTGGTAAAATTTGAAGGTTGTTTTCGAATAATTTATAATACGTTTTACACACTTCAAAAACAAAACGGTAAATTTAAAAATAAACTATCAGTGTTTCAAAAAAAACACATAACTCTTAAGATCAAAATCTTTTTCCACGACCACAATATAAAAATAAGAAAAAATAAAGGGTGTTTTACCGAATTTCAAAATTATGCACAGAAATAAACATGTTTTCTACTGAAATCTACCCGCTACGGGTCCCAGAGCGTCCGAAGTTGTGCCGTTGTAAGTTTGCGTAGTTTCCTAAGGGAAGAGCCATTGAAACTCGTTACGAAATAAATGTCTCGGTTTTGTGCCATTATTTTGTATTTTGTGAAATGTAGAAGAAGAAAAGAAAGTAGACATTTTGTAGTAAAATTATTACTTAACTAGATCTTGCTAACACATCACCACCACCAGTCTTGCAGACTTAGAACGAATGTATGTATGTATGTATATTAAACATCATTAAAAATTGACGTCGATATGATTTTTGGAGCCAGTTCAAAGAACGGTATAGCAGTTAATGTATTTCAGCGCCATTAAATTGACAATCTCATGTATTCAAATACCATCTTATACAAGTTTTCATGGCTGTTGATTAAACTCCATTCCGACCATCTAATAAAGAATTATGTTACAATTAAATGCGTTTACGAATATGCTAAAATTTGAGTACCTGAGTTATGCTGAAAGGATAGAAAAATAAAAAGACATTAAATTAGACTATTAAAAAACAATTTTAAATATCAAAAATATTTTTTTTTTCATTTCTTTAGATTCATTCGACTCTGTTAAAAAATCCGTTCTTAGCTGATTTAAGAATACATAAATAACTCAAAATCTTGTCTGTAAAAACAGTATGAAAATTCACTAGATAATTATTGAGTTTAATGCGTTCAAAGAGACAGACGCGGCGGGAGGACTTTATTTTATAATCTATAGTGATAGTGATAGTGTTGCATAGCTACATCTTTTAAAACTTTCGTGTGACTACAAATATATAAGAAATTGTGAAACTCTGTTCCTCTAGTGATTAAAAGGCAATAAGTGCCTAGGATAATAAAAGACGCGCAAATGTCGATTCATACAGATTGTGTGACTAGTCCGTAAAAACGCGTATCTTTACATTGAAAGCGAAAGCCATATAACTGAGGACACAACTGTGCTTCATATCCTTACTGCAATACACTTCCTTTCCATAATGGATCGTAAATATTTATCACCAACAATAATTGAGTTTTTATATGGCATAGAAACGTGAATAATTTAGTAGCTTTCAGCTTTTAAATTTGGTATCATAAGATTCGCTAAATTGCCTGCACAATACTTATATACTTGTTATTATATAAAAAAAATTTTTATTGAAAAAAAGTACCGAACGAGCGTGCAGGCCACCTAACACCAGATAGCCAATGGTCACTGTAACACCCTTTTTCCGAAACACAATAAGTAAAAACACAAGAAGAAAAAAAATAAAACAATCTCAAAACGACAAAAATAAACCATCGTATCAAATAAAATCCATACAGTAAGTTGGGGTACCTTCTTCAATTTCAAATAATTTTATATTACAAAATCCGTTATCTACGACAGACAAACGATTGATTATGTTTATACCATAAAGAAGTCGTATTATAAAAATAATGAGCGTCGCAGCAAGTCATTACGGGTTCAATACATTTTTATGCTAAAATATCGTCCCTGAGGCGAATAGATTCCATTCAACATCCTTGCATAGCCGGTGCATTCCATGCCTCACGGCCGCCGTATAATCGCATAACATTGCGCTTACCGTGGAATAATACAAGGCGACGTCGTCGAACCCGAACCTGCTGTCATTGCACATCGTGGCACCCATTGGCACCCCGTACTCGATAATTCTAAATTTTACTTTAAAATACCAAAAAATAACAGTTTTGGCATATCTCAGTACAGATGGATCGAAGAGTAGCCGTTTATACCTAAAAAAAAACTAATTTTTGGCAGTCAATTTACATAAATGTTAGTATAAAAGGATATAAATAAAATATAGATTTAATTCTAAAACTCCATAAATTGATTGTTGATACTTGACCGATCTTGAAACGCAGAAAGAGGTTAGGGGCCTCAACATCAATACGGTATATTTTTCTGACATCATTAAACCTTCATCATCTCGAAATATTTCCTAAGCTGTTGAATCCAAAATACATACTATAATAAATGGAATATTTTATATCAAATACTTGCTATGATGATTATAATGTAAGGAAGGACGAGTATAATGTAATATCGATAATTTCGAAAATTACATACAAATACACGAAATTTACATAGAAATTTTAACTTTCACAAAATGTTAATTTAGAGTAGGTTTTCAGATCTTTATGTCTGAAAAAAAAATGTGCATTATGTTATATTACTTGGACAATTATAATCATATCTATCATCGTTATATCGTTGTTATACATTAATAGTAGGCGCCGACAGCGTTGACTTATTTTAAGAATATTCCAAGGGAATAATTCAGCCATTATTTTTGTACAACTTTAATCATTGACGCAGCACAAATCCGAAACAGGTGACTGACAGTACAGAGCTAAGCACAATCCTGTATCACAATCCTGTGTGTATGAAGCCAGCGCGGGGAGCCTCACTTGGGCTTGGTCTCCTGGTCCGTGACGTAGCGGATGTAGATGATGTCCTCCGGCTTGCTGTCCTCGGTCTGCGTCTCGTCCAGCTGCGAGCACGCGATGGCCAGCGCCGAGCCGTCGTGCGAGAAGCTGAGCGACGACACTGCCGTGTTGTATCTGAATAAATAATAATGAATAAATATCTTGGGACAACTCACACATGGTCATCTGATCCCAAACTAGGCAACTAGGCCTGTGCTATGGTAACCAGACAACTGATAAGCATACATAATTTTATTTTTGTAAATACATACTTAGATAGATAACCATACACCCAGACACAGAACAAATATTTGTGCACATCACAAAAACATTTGTTCTGGGTGGGGATCAAACTCAGGATCTCCCATTTAGCAGTCAGGTTCACTAACCACTAGACCATGAGGCCAGTCATAGAATAAAATAATGAGTCATATTTATTATGACTAAATATGATGCTTTAAAAAACTAAAATAACACACTCAGGGTACCTGTCCAGACAACTAATAAATCGTTAATCCTAATTAACCTGATCAGAATAATGGAACAAATTTATAATAAATTATATTTTATTGTCATTGGTCCTTGACAAGTGTGCATTGAAATTAACGTTTAAAGATTCCATTACGAAATGTGTTAAAAAATTAACAATAACTCTTAACGGTATATTAAAATAATGGTAAATTAAGAGTTGTTGGTGCAAACCAAGGAAGTACCATCGTCACATCCAACTGTAGCATGAAGCAATTTATTCTGTATCTCTCTGTACGGCTATGATACTGCCAGAGGTTGCTTATGGAAGTCTATGGGTTACAGTGACCACTAAACACCAGGTGACCTATATGTTTGTTTGCTACTTTAATTTAAAAAAACTAATTAAACTAGCAATAACTACCACATATGTTATACCAATTATTCAACTTACCTATGGAATTGGCAAAGACGTTTCTTGTTGAAGCCATCCCAAATGTTGACATAGCCATCTGAGCCACCCGTTGCAAATGTGTTGTAGACTGAATGGAAGCTAATAGCGTTTACTGGATATATCTTCTCAAGACCTGGAACATGTTTGATAACCAGCAAGATTATAGACAAACGTTAATTACAATTGGAATCAAGAAAAAACAAAATATGGAAACATAAAATGCAACAATTTCTTTGTTATTTTTAAAATAATATTGTTTTGATTGACATTAAAACATCACTTCAACTTACCTCCATCCTTAGTCCGATGACACTTGAATGCATACTTTTTCTTCTGAACCTCAGGGTTGCTGTCCAAGTACTCAACAGCGACTCTGCCCTCAATGGAACTGAGGACATAACCCTGCTTATTGGGAAATACTCTGATACATCTGGTCTGGTACTTGAGAGAGGACTCTCGCCTCTGATTCACATGTCCCATGTTGCGGACATCCCATACAAAGATCTTGCGGCCTGAGGTGCCCACTACAAACTTTTCACCAACTATGCTCATTGTGTACACCTGGAAACAGAAAGCAGTATAAGGCTTAAACATCAAGCTTTTTATTCTGCAGTTTTTAGTGCGTTGATAATATATAATTAATTTTTTAAAGTGTGTGTGTACTTATGTACAAGCGTTAGAAGTTATACTTCTTTGGCGTAACAAGATAAAAATCTTTTTAAAAATTTTATCTCTCGCCTTATTCTACATTTGTAGAAAAAACGACACTAACAATACAAAAAAGGTATTTAAATACATTGAAAGTTTTATTATAACGCATTATCTAGTTAAATAACTAAAATGTTGACTTTAGCAACTTCAGGATGTCGGTCTTACGTGACAGTGTGCGCGCGCGCATTGTAAAAATTTACTCTCATAATTTTTCCCTAACGCGCCAAAAGAAGTATAACTTCAAAAAGGTGTCAAAATAGAACCCTAAAATTAGCAAACAAATCCTGAGAGGATATCTCAAACTTCAAAGTAATCTACTAGTCTTTAAATTTGATATATACCAATAACAATAAAAACTTTCAATACCCTTTCATTTCCCTGATTATAAGTACCAACACAGTTTGGCACTCTACTGTCCCACATCTTAACAGTGCCATCCCAGCTACCTGTGAGCACTGCATTCACTTCATTGGCAAACTCCACACAGCGGATTGCACCCTTGTGTTCTCCAAGTACTGTCTCTGAGGATGCATTCAGATCATACATCTTTAAGGTCTGGTCTAAGCCCCCGCTATATGAATGAACTGCATCCTGAAAGGAAAAAGTTATATAAACATCTATTTTTCAAAAAGTTGTATATAGTAAAATTAAATGTGGAGTTAACCTTTTAACCAACACAACACAAATCATTACCCTGTGATACAAACCATTTATCATTGAAATATGAAGCTTATACCATAATATGATAATGTGGAAAACATTGTTATTTAAATACCATCAGTTCAGTCTCTGTTGAATGGACTTGCTTCTAGTAATTCACTAAGTTATGAGACTATCTACTGTGTATATATTACAGCTACCATAGATACTTTTCAAGTTACTGTTTACTTGTGAAGTCAAATTTAAGAGTCTCCTTATGAGTTTCTCTGTTGAGGTTTGGTCTTATGGGTAGATCATCTTAAAAATATCAGTTGAAGTTTGCATTAACACAGCATAGCCATTAAGCATAAGGCAGAAACTGAGCTAAAAAAGGACTTGCATTAAAAGATATTTTGCTCCACAGACAGCATTGAGGGCTATGCAAACAACAACATCCTCTTTTCGAGTTTTCAAACTCATCTCTTTGATCAATTTCCTTGATATATCACGATAAATATCACTTCATGATACACATAACGAGTTCATACAACTTATTTGTTCTAGTTCAAAGTTTTGGAAGTCTTATGATACTTTACCATACGACAAAAAAAAATATCCTTAATTTCAAAAATAGGTGAAAAAATTGATTATTAACAAGAAGAATGTTGCTGTTG
>DWNH01001380.1:0-11535 GCA_018249895.1 Tiana niger | reverse complement strand
GATCCGCCTTCCTGATCACGGTGTCCCCTACGCCAGGTAAGTATTCATTAATGTTGGGTCCAAATATTTTCCATTGTTCTATCACAACAGATCGATTTGAATCGGATGTAGTGCGATTCGGCTGACACGTCTCCGTTTAAAACCAATATGTCATTTTACAACTTTAAACTTAAAAGTTATCCTTCTAAATATTTATCCAAGGGTCCCTTTCTCTAGTCTTACCTTGTATCTATATATGAACAATATATAATAAAATTATTAAAAAATATCTAATAAGGCTATTCTTAGTTTTGTTCGTTAAGTATTGGTATCTACTATGAACGGTTTAAACCACTTTGTTATTAAAAGTTAATGTCTGTATAATGATACATGTATGCACAGTTCTTATTTTAAACTAAACTATTTGAATAACAAACATTTGGAAACAATCTCATATTCAACTTGGGGCCGTAGCCGTTATCACGTTATAAAACTTAATTAACCCGTATCTAAAACGATACATCGCGTTAATAACGTTAAAAACGTCGACAATAACGGTAAACCGTGGAAGTGGATGTGTCTTCTATATATTGTTAAAATATTTTTAACAAAAGTTATATATTATTGCGACCATGTCACAAATGGTAAAAAATAATTAACAAACAAAGTTTTCGTCCCGAGTTGAACACGAGACTTCGTACACAATAATGTAACCACAAATATTACTAATGATTGTATAAAATGAGGTTACCGTTATTAATTGCTTACGTTTATACTTTATATTGCTTCGTTTCGTTCAATTCATGTATAGCTTTTGGTTCATTAATTTTTAATTCTCAATTTAATTTTAAAATAAGGAAGGATATTCTTATGAGAATATCAAAAATGGTTTAGAAGTGATTCTGTTGGTATAGAAATTGAATCTTTTATCTTCATTATTTAATTTTGTCGTATAATGACCTCACGCTATCCGCCCAAGCGTATGGTGGATTTGATGTATTAAATGAAGAATACAACTTTGTCTCAACTTGTTTATTAGTCCACAATAACACGTAGCTGGTATATTAGCAAACTAAATGGAATATTCTTATTTGTTCTCTAACTCGTGTAGACATTGACGGATACCAGATAAATAGTACATAAACTACACCAAATTTCACACTTACTTTTATTAGCACTTAGTATTGATAACAGGTACGTTTTCATATTGTAATTTGTTATTGTAATGGAAGATATCTGCCTACCTTAAAGGGATACATTCACGACACTGATATTAATAAATAATAGGACAGTTCGCTCTTTAAGAAAGGAAAGTTACAGCTACTAAAATTATGAACATTTTCAATATCACGTTGTATTAAATATCACAACGACAGGTAACGGTAGTTGCTATCCAACACTTGATCTAGCGCACGACATTGTTTTCACATAAATTTTAATATATAAATAAATAAGTGTATAGGGGCCCTAATACAGTTAAGGCAGACGGACGATATTTTTGAGAGAAAAATAATTCACATAAATGTTAAATTCAGTTAAAACAAAGTTTTATGTTAACATGATATACATATAGAGATATAAATAATTTCTATATAATAAATATAATATAATACGCAATTGAAGAATTCTAAAGATTACATATTTAAATACAGAGATGCTTATAAATAGAACTGCACATTTTAGAATGATGTTCCAATATTTTAAAGAAAATGACCATATTTTAGATACCTTTCCTTGTAACAAAACAGAGCTGACTAAATCTTTTTACACTTCATGTTAATTAACTTAACATGTTTGCGTCACGGCTCATCGTTTTATAATAACTTAACGAGATTAAAAGTTATATTTTATTATTAAACAAGAACTACAATAAGTGAAATATTGTCCTGACCGTCGTGCAACATAATACTTATATTTAACATTGCAAGTAGCAAACAAAAACTACTTTGTCCCATTACAAAAAACAGGTATCATTTATTAAGTATCGTTTTTACTCATTTCAATAAATATGGTACCTTTAAAATATTCAATCATCGTTATGGACCATCAAATTACATGAGAAAATCTGACAGACAGGCCACATTGTGTCCAGCCCTGGGATTTTGAAGGCAACGTTTGAGGGAATCGTTGGCTTGCTTGATATGTCTTGTAGCTCGTAGTTTGTAAGACAGTATGTGCATTTGATATAAAGTCACTTATGTCTAATTAAACAACCAAACCTCTCATCAATATAAGTTTGTGATGGTTATTATTTTCTACAAGCAGTGGTCGTTCTCTTTAAAATCCCAGATAAACAACGTCGACTCAACTGGTGGTCTTATTTTAAGTTTTCACTTGCAAAGCTACCTGCTGGTTGGTGTAAACAGAACAAGTGCAAGAATGTTAGAACTTTGGTCAAAAGCATTTCAGTAACACGAAGTGTATTTGAGCTGAGTTTAACGCAACAATGTATCACATTTTGTTTATGAACACAAATATAACGAGCTCAGTTATAACGAATAACGGTAAAAAATGCGCTATTTATAATGCGTTATTAAAATGTTTTTAACCGTTAAAATAGTTGAATTTTAGTAATAGGTACATGCTTTTAAGAACTGGGCGTTCAACCCAGTTGCCCAGCGGTGGGCCGCCTGGGCGTACAACTGAGCTTATAGCCGTGTAGATGTATTAAAAATCTAATTGACTATTATGTTTAAACCTGAGAACAGCTAAAATCCTCTCTATGCGTGATATGCAAGTAATTAGAAAGTGAAGGAAGTAGTTATATTAATAACAAATGTGTTGAAATATATTTTTACAATATACATTTACATTAACGAGGTAATTAATGACATTTTCAGGAAGATCGTCGCTCTCCTGTTATATGGAAAATATATTCCAACACTACATTGCGTTCTTAAAGTACTATTTATAGTGTAAATTAAAGCGATTTAGGTAAAACGTTAAATGTTAAGTATTATCAACAGCGTCGTTATAACTTTTCTAGGTATAGTTTAAATTCAAAATAGCTGTAACTACTAGTGTTTGAAGGAACGGTAACGTTGAATGTAACGAAAGAAACGTGGAGAAAGTGACAGCTATCTTAAATGGAGTTTGTTCTCGGAGTTTTGGTAGCATTCCGAAGTTCTAAAGCTGGGGGAGGCCCAACTACAGTGCTGTGTCATGCTAGAACCTTCTAGATCATAACCGTACAGTATCGCGAAAGGTTTCACATGCAGTGGATGTGTTGAACGATACTCAATCTTCAAGTCTTGTAAACAACCCGAAACTTTCCTTTTAACTTATTTATAATTCTTTATAAGTTTTTCACAATTCAATTCACTGTCCAATCCAACAACCTAATCCAGACAAAATTCTTGACCAAAAATATTCATTTATAACATTATATTTAACTTTTATAAATGGTTAGTTAATAAATTTGTAATATAACTAGCGGCGCTAAGCGGTACACGGTTCTGGTAGGAAATATAACTATTACACAATCGTAAGCTAACTTTGTAACTATATACACTGTATTTTGTATAATACATTATCACTATACATAATGATATACGGTTATATCTAAATTATTCTTAAATACATGAAAATGGAGTACTAAATGAGATTAGAAATGTTAAGTGGCTTAAATAAATGAATTATTGTAATTAAACAGGCAAATAGCAGAAAGGCGAGTTTAAACGATGTTATCATTATATCAATATTGCCAATTTAATTGGTTAAATAAAATGACACGAAGAAACAGTACATAGGAGGAAAGATAATATATTGTTTTTGTAATTCATAATATCTAAACACTATCTTCACTGAAATACTTGTAAATATATTGGATATATTTTCAATATTTTTAGCATAAAACTGCTATAAAGCTGTCTTGATACATCTTTACAATTCGAACGTATTATTGGGACGTCGGGAGCTATCAAGGCGTTCCGATAGCGTTGCGAATAACAACGCACGTTACTGCTATTTCGTTACGTCAAAGTATACAATGTAACGAACTGAATAATAGTTATTTAAAAAATAATGCTTAATTCAAATAAATAAATATTTCTTCTAATAACTAACGTATAACTAATATCTATTAGCTTCATATAAAACCGAACTAACTAATATTACTATAGTACGTTTATAATTATATTACTTGGTGTTAGTTTGCCTAGCATTAAACGTTACCGAGCGCGCGGCTCGCGGCGGCCCCGCTCGTTATCTAGCGTCATTCATTATCAACCTCTTTATCCTAGTTGACCCGTATCAAACCACACTCAATGTTAATATGTATACTCGCATACATTTACATAGATTTGACGCATATTTATTAGCGTGGAAGACTTCAACAGTTCTTTTGTACACATTATGTATGGCAAACGGAACGCGTTTACTAATTCAGGGTGTATTGTTTAATGTTTTCGCTATGCTATTGAAATATTTAATAATTTTGTACTCGAAATCAATCAAGATTGTCGATTTGGTATTAATTTTCTACATTGAAACTACATTTCATATACCTACCTAGTATAGATTTTAATAATTATAATAGGTATATACTTTATAAAGAACTTTATGCCGCCTTTTTTATACTTTAATTATTACTATACAAACAATGAACCGGCACACTTTTAAAATGCTTTAATAGCTTTATAATAAACTTTGCTGCGTCTGATTACAAGGTTATTGATACTACGAAGGACTATTTGATCAAATTATGTATTTATCAATCTGATTGCAATAAAACTAGTAAGTGGTAATATTTGTACACTACCTCAGTATATAATACCTGGATGTCTTCAGTCTATGGCAGTAGGCTGACCGCTAAGGTCTCTGCCAGAGATGCGGCTAGTGCAATATTTAAGAAAAGTTATTATTGTAAAACACTGCATTTTCGATTTATTGACAAGCAAATTAAACCAATGGATATTTCGACCTAGTTCTGAAGGTAACATTTTGGTCTTATGAGTATATAGAAGTATAACCATTTAAATACACCCTTTCCATAATATTTATTTTCTCATTCAAACTGGGATTAAGTTTGGCGCAGCAACTATCAATGTCTATGTAAATGTATGGTTGATATTACAATAATATTAAAAACAACGTCTGAAAACATTTAAATATTGTAAATAATCTTTAATTTTATTATAATCCATTCTCGTTTAACTTTAGTCAAGCGTTATATTATTATTATTTTGTACTTTGTACATCAGAAGGACAAGAAATCTTATTTCTAATGTAATCCAATCGTAGCTTCTCTAAGAAATTGCATGCAGCGATTTCTATTTGTCAGATTTTAATTGTCATAAGCTTTCAAATATAATAACTTTTATAACAATACTTAATTTCAGTGCGTAAGCTGTGGAAACCAGCTTCAAGTAAGGGTGTGAACATCATGTTGTGACATGTTGTGACAGCTCGGTTGTAGTGTTGAGATAGGTCATGTTTGATTCAACGTTAATAAGTTGTTCTGATTGCAGCCGTAATCAAATACTAACTTACAGTTCAGTGATCAAATGGAAAGTACAGCCAAGTAAGTGAAAACAAGTGAAATAGTTTTCACTGAATCCTATATTAATTCGTCATTTGCCTCATACATAGGTCGCATGCAACCAGATGTACCATCGCCTCGTCAAACTTCCACCGTAAAGCATTCACGGGGTTTATTCGTTAAAGTATTTATATATTGATTTGAGTGTTGCAATCATACGTATTTATAATTCCATCAAATTTCTCTTCTTTAATAATATATCGGCGGCACCAATATTGAACATCTGCGTACATCTTAGCATTGGATGTACTGTCTTTGTATATCAAGAAGGAGCTTTACATGACCAAGCAGAGCATGATGGTCAGGAGACAACCGAAAGTAAAAGCAATGAAAGAATGAATCATCAGGACGAGGAATCGCTGCATGCAATGTCTGCAGCTGCCCATCCGCTCTTTACACTAATATTGCTATCAACTGAGTCCAACCTCACACTGCCATTCGTTGAAACAGTCCAGACGAGAGTTGTATATTTCTACATATCACGTTACACAACAATTTTTTCGATATCTAACGTCTATTAATCGTAATTATCCGTCTACTTCGCGGCAGTTTTTGCTAGTTCACTTCTTTTTATTATAAAATCACCATATATTTTTTTCTATCTAAGAGTGCCTCACATCTATTTTTAAAAGTGCGTCTATGAGCAAATTTAATTTAGTCTGCAATTTTGGACCATTTGAAAGCGCAGCGGAGAAAACTGTTCGAAACAGATCATTACACAATGGTCACGCATTATATACACGCTAAAAACGTTTGAAAT
This sequence comes from Tiana niger, assembly GCA_018249895.1. Classification (NCBI taxonomy): domain Eukaryota; kingdom Metazoa; phylum Arthropoda; class Insecta; order Lepidoptera; family Hesperiidae; genus Tiana; species Tiana niger. Next base: position 5,257 of record DWNH01001380.1, on the reverse strand, counting down.
TTCGATATCGGGAAACTAACTAATTAACTATTCGTTTACTGATAAATCCCTTAAAGTACACATAATTTAGAGCAAAGATGCTGGACATGAAATGTTGCCGTAGCCGAAAAAAACAAGCGTTTAGTTTTCACACCAAAACAGTCATGTTAGAAAAATCTTGGAAATTCGACCCCGAAATTTCGCATAACGCTTACAACATGTTCGCATTCAACTACTCGCCCAAAACGGTCACGTCAAAGTCCAATCCATATCCAATTCAACGCATTTAAACCTTAAACATTACGTATAAAAATGACGCATTTTTGACGATGTCTCCAAGCGATCGCGGCTTGAAGAACGAGATATTAGAAAACGATCGCATTCGACAAATCGTTATTCGAGACGTTATGCGTGAAAACTAAGCACCCTCTATGAACTACATGTACGCTACGTTGGACGAAGAATGTATAAACCTCTAGGGCTCTGCCGTGTTAGAGCCGACCGATTACCGATATCGACACTCATCGCTGCCATCACTAGCGTCCACACGTCAACTTAACGTGGTCATTTCAACACTTGTCAATCGAGCGAGTCATTAGCGATTTGGGCGATTGTTAGAAATCGGAATCGTAAATCGATCGACGCCACATGCGAGTAGCCTCCTAAGTCCTACTTCACCTGCAACATGCACATGCGAGCAAGACAAGTGCCGCCAGCGTGAGCGTGAGGTCGACAGTTGAGGCACCGTTGCACATATCCTCTTCACAGAAACACATGTGGCCGTTGCCTGTACTTTCCATCATGCAAACGTGGTCCACCATGAACAGGTTGATTTGAAGCTGCGAGGTGCACGTCCGTCTCACCACCTCGTACGCTGCAATTCAGATTTACATTATTAACATCTACCGACTGTCACCGCACAGCCAACACGATTAAGCGTCAAACTAGTCACTATGTCAACACTTAAACTGGTTGTATTTTAAAATAAATAAATATCTTGGGACAACTCACACACGGTCATCTGATCCCAAACTAAGCAACTAGGCCTGTGCCATGGTAACCAGTCAACTGATAAACATACATAAATATTTTTTTTAACAATACACCCTGACACAGCAAATTAATATTCATGCTCGTGATGAGCAAACATTTGTTTTGGGTGGGGATCGAACGCACGACCTCCCGTTTAGCAGTGAGGTTCGCTAACCACTAGACCACGAGGCTAGTCAAGCCGATGAACTTATTGATTTTTGGACTTTCACCAAGTGTATGCAAATACCTTGTAATTAATTTATCAATTTCATTTCATTTCATTTCATTTGGCTTTAGGCGCTCTTCTAGCTATTGTTGACCGGGAGAAAAAGCCAGTAGAAAAAACTCTCGGTAACTACTTCTTTTAAAGTTAATTGTTAATCAGAAACAGAAATATAAGTGAAAGCTACTCACGACTCTTCGAATATCGAACCATCTTGACGCAGCACCCGTTACAGGTCTGCAGCGGCGGCTGGTCCCGCGGCAGCGCGGTGTAGTTGAACGGGTCCTTGCACCGCGGGTCCGTCCAACTGTCGCATTCGTAACAGTATATCGATCGAGCTGGAACCAGATTATAATCGCTATTAATAACGCGTTGTGGACGTTGTAACACTGAATTGGATTTTAACTTTTATATAACGTTATAATTAACGTTCGATTAAATTAATTAATTCTGTCTCGGTAATGAGTTTCGTTGATATGGAGTTATTTGATTTGGAATAATACTATTATTACTTTAATTAAAATTTAAAAGTAATTGATTGTTAAGTCTTAATTAAAACAAATTAATGTTTAATAGGGCTTCGTTAAAAATCCATTTTAATTATTTTTATTTATAAAATTTTTGATTAATTCACTTTTTATTTCCTGTACGAAAAGAACAATGTAAATGAGGAATAATTAAATTATTTTAATAGGTTCCAGTTTTTAAAGTTAAAAATCAATTCAATGTTACTTTAAATGGAGTTAGTCAAAAGATCGTGGAGTGAATATTTTAAAAATTGTGTTGTTATGAAGTGTTTTGGGAAGCTTGTGTCATTAATGCAGTACCGTCTTCATACGATTGATCGAAACTGACAGAGAAGTGACGATTCAGATCACGTGCATTGTTTGATATAGTAATACTTTTTCTAAATAGCAGGGTTAGTAATAATAATTAAATATTCACACAATCAATTGTCGTGGGAATCGAACTCACGACCTCCCGTTTAACAGTCAGGTTCGCACAGGGCCAGAGTATAGAAAATGTATAAAAAATAAAATCATTTATTTGACTTTTTGCACGTGATTTAATATGTAACATGCGTAAGAATAAATTCAAGATTCAAGATTTTTTTCATTGTAAGGTGTTTACGCACGTTTATAAAATGTCATATAAAATGTGAACGGTTCATCGAGTCACAATTCATTTCGTCTAACTCATGTCAAATCAAGTGAACTGTAAGTATCTTTCTCCACTAACACTCAAGTAGCTAGACAGTCACAAATATCGTTATGGTATTACGGTTGGAGTACAGACATTTTATTATAGTCTTGAGGAAAAAAATTTCGACCGGTTGGTAACACTGGCTGCGCCATCATACACATATTTGATATGTTTTAAATCCAAAATTAAAAAGGTAGATTTTAAATCTAAAAAGGCAGAGAATTTTAAGAATAGAAGTTCGATTAGAACTGATAATCCCTTATGAAATGTTACAATCAAATCAATTTTAGATGGCACAAATTACACTGGGTCATCTAGTTTTTATTTATAATAAATTGATAAGTAAAGTACAACTATAGTATAAAGGTAAATAATGACAAATTAAATAAATTTGTCATTATTTACCTTACTATATTTTTATTTTTACTATATTTTTATTTTTCCCTATTTATTTAACAGTTACTATTTATTAACTGTTATCCTTCAATCGTAAGTACTCGTAGTGTTGCCAGTTTCGATAGACCGTACTGAGATATTGAAGCATTGTGTGTTATGGAAATAGCGTTTAAATGAGAAGTGTTGAATCATATTTAAAGGAAAGGCCGAAACTAATATTCGATCTACCGTCGTGTCTATTACAGACAGAAAAATCTATTCGTCCAATAATTAAAAATATCGACGATTGACAATCCTTTTCGTCAACGCCGTGATTCGATGGGGTAGCGGATAGCGTACCAGCGATTGCGTGAAATGTCATTAATGATCTTTATCATATCAGAATCTATGGAAATGAAAGTTCATGCGTCAAAGAAAAAAAGTGTGTGTGTACTTATGTACACGCGTTAGAACTTATACTTCTTTGGCGTAACAAGATAAAAATCGTTTTAAATATTTTATCTTTCGCCTTATTCTACGTTTGTAGAAAAAACGACACTATCAATAGAAAAAAGGTATTTAATACATTGAAAGTTTTATTATAACGCATTATCTAGTTAAATAAATAAAATGTTGTCTCCACCGCGACCTCGCTGTGACCAACGGGAGCTCATGATTATTAACCTCGGTCAGGTTTGAAACTAGTTCGGCAAACCCGAAAAATACATGTGAGTAAGCTGGTATTTCAGTCATCAATAGATCAAAATGATGTATTACTTAAACATTATGAAAGATGACATAAATTACACTTTAATTTTAGAAACCTAATTTAAAAAAAAAAAAAGTATCCATAGAAAGTAAAACAAAATCTTACTCTCAGCATTATAAACTGCTTTGCAAGCATAACACTGCACAGATCCAAACTCTTGAAGCAGGGGCAGTATAGAGCCACATTTAGCACAAAAGGCTGTACTGGTTGAAAATGGCCCACTTTCCTCCATATTCTGGAAAATTAGAGGTGGACCTTAATTTACATCAGCAGTTTTCATAACTAGCTATAAACAAATAAAATAAATATCTTGGGACAACTCACACACGGTCATCTGATCCCATGATTTAACTTGTGATAAGTAACATAGGCAACTAAAGATTTTTGATATGATAGTAATTTATTAATACGTTGTATTTAGTCTGTAGTATTTCTTAAAGCTATATGAATTAAAAAAAACTAGTAACGGTAATCAGATAATGAACCACCTATATGGAAAATATTACATTTATATGCACTATGCTTTGATATCAACCGAAGCTTGAATTATTTTTTAGACTAAGAAAAGCTTTGTTACAACACTTACTATGTTCGTTATATTTTACAGAAATTACTGTAGTACAAATCAGTTTTTCCAGAACGTGAAAAAACTCAGTTTCCCTTACGAATTTTAGCACATTAGGTACACTTAGTTAGTTCACAATGTTAGGTAGATCTCAAATACGAAAACATTGATAATCTCTATCATTTCAATTATAAAAATATTAACTTATACTGCAACAAATTCCGTGAGAATATTTTCCATGTATGTATATAAATTATTATATTATTTTTTATGGTTGTATTCAAATAACCTCCAAATTTTCTTATTTATTGACATGACATATTATGAGTTGAGTGATGGGCGATTTTACGACATGACATAGGAATAATTCGACTATGAAAAGGTAACGAGGTTTGTCTATGAAAACAATATTTTTACGTTACGTACTAGTTTCTATAACTGCTTAGCTTACGAATTTAACTGTCGTATAATATGTAGTTTTTTAAACCATATTAAAACGGCTACTTTTGTACAAGACTTTCATTTAGCAAATCCGTAACTTGAAAAAATATTGCATACCCTACGTAATTATCAAAGAGTAAAATATAAGTAAAATGCATTATATATGTTTATTCTTTGATATTATACATTAATAGTGTTTTATATTTATATTAAGATACTAATTTAAGAGCATATTTGATAAAATACTTGTCGTCGGCTGGCAACTGGCTCTTAAACCTATACAAACATTGCAAGTTGAATAAAAGCTTGTAATAAAAAATACAATTGACTATAATTTTATTATTGTTTACGTCACCCGACGGATTTTTACAAACTCTCTGAATACGAAGTATCCTTAAGGGTGCGTTCCACTTGAGGGTCATGATAATCAAAATATTTCATCTGCCGCTCTACATGAAGACCATAAGCGGCAAAAACGGATAAATATTTAATAATAAACTTTATTATTAAGGCTTACAAATTATAACATAAACTCTTTAAATTTCTAACTTACTTTGAAACTTGCTAGTTTTAATGTTTACATCAACGGTTAAAACATTCCACAGTCAATTCCACTTGGGTTTCTAATTATAATGCACATAAGCAAACGGAACGGGACAAACCGCGAAAG
>DWNH01001379.1:0-11536 GCA_018249895.1 Tiana niger | reverse complement strand
GGTACCCACGACACAAGATCCTAGAATCTTAGTGTGGGGCTATGAGTGTGAAGCGTTATTTATTTATTTATTTTTTTCATTTTTAAAACTGTGTATTTTTTTCTTCATTTGTAAAAGTGTGTTGTGTGTAACCGTTTAAAATTTGTAGCCTATGAGTAAGGTATATTTTACATATTTGTTATAAGTAAACAAAAGGAACGTCGTTAAAGTATATTTGATTTCTTGTAGTGTCTATTAGCTGAATGATAACATGGTCAATTTGCTTATGAAGTTGATAAAAGCAATTACAGGATAGTGATACAGGGGAGCCATAAAGTTATAAAGGAGGATTGCGAGTGCACTGTGCGATGACAAAATAGCTAATGCACTAGACGTGAGAACACGCTAATGACAAAGAACTGCGATTTGCCTCCGGTTTACATGTCGCGTTAAATTGCAACGTTGTAGAGATGCAATTTAATAAATTATTAACCCTTTATTGTTTTTACCAGACCTAAAATAGTCTATTCCCTAGCTATGTTGGTACTTATTAAATATCGATTGCCAGAATTGTTGTAAATAAATGATTGCAAATAAACGAAATCTGCTTACAAAAAGAGTAGACGAAATGTTTTATTAGACGAAGTCTTCCAAAAAGGGAACGTAAGTAATTAAAATTAATTTGCGAGATTTATAGGAAATAAAAGTGTAAAATTTGAATTCGTTACGTGTGGTGGCTGTTACATTTAGTACAAAATGATTAGTTATGGTCTAAGTGTGAGAAAATCTTTGTTCTTAGTAGTTTAGTGCTTGCATGTAGGCCTAGCCGAGATACCCTTGAACCTAAGTGGCAGCTTGCGGCCGCGTTGCCAATGACCCCGAACGCGGCGCCCGCGCAGCTCCCGCGCCACGTCGCCGGCTAGTCGGTTCGCTAATTGTTATGTAACAGACTATTGCAGTAACCAAATATTTTATAACGCTATTTAATGCATATTTATACCATTCACAGCTACGTGCGAGACAAATATCGTCTAGCTAACTGTTTGTAGAAAAAACGGAACCTCCGCTGGCTGGTCGACGTTGTCGTACAAGATGCTACATTTGCAGTATCTACGAGATCTGCATGTGCAAGTAAGTTGCTTATTTTAATGGGCTGTAATTTCTGTGATGTCCTAATCTCAATCTCAGTATTATGATATATCGTATTGTATAGATATTTATATAAAAAAAGTATTAAATATTTCCCCGTTGTTTACTAATACTAAAAATGTATACCAAGTAAATTATAAGGTATATTCGGGTGCACAAACAGGTTCTCAAAACGCGAATACAGCTTCCTGCCAAGACAGAAAGTAAGGTAGAGTCACTGAACTTATACGGCGTTTGCTGCTTCGGAGTTTTGATTGAAAATAATGTTATTATTTTTCACTGTTATTTATCTCTACTTGAAAGGATTTGTTAGTTGTAAGCGATTTTGTAGATTTCCTGTATTAAAAATATCGACTTTGACAACGTTTGCTTGACAAAAAACGTAAAAGAATTATTAACATTAGATTTGAGAAATGTAGATAAGTCTTGACTTTGAAATAACCATTTCTCTTCCACCGAATACTGAGCAAGAGTGAGTGGGAGTGCCGCAGGCTTTTGCGCTACATTTTTGATTGATATTTTTTGTCAGTTACTCGACCACAATAAAATGACAGCGGCAACAAGAGAAGTGCGAAATAGACGTCGTAACTGAAAGTACATATCAAGGTTAGTCGCTGGCGGGCGCTCCGAAACTCGGCTAACAGTAACAGTACACCCACAAGTAGGCAAAAACCGAGCACCAAGCCTGCCATCAGAGACGCTATCACTTTTGTGCTATAGCCATTGAAATTAATTACATCAAACTTGTGAATGGACAGTCGGACCGACGACACGTTTTATGTATTCTCACTGACAAGGACTTAATTAGATATATGTATGTTACATTTCACTGAATGGATTCCATGAGACGTAGATTTCTATTCTGAATTAAAGAGGAGAGAGTTCTCAGTCACCGAATTCCTATTTTTTCTATCAATTCGTTATTTAGTATTTCGATTCATTGCTTCATTTTACTGAAAACCAATTTGAATTCAGTTAACATTTGATTACTTAAAGCATTACGCGCGTTTCGTGTCGTTGCTGAGACGCCATCGGGTGCGCAAGCTTTGTCGACGAGTGCTTGCGCGGAGACCGCTTTCTCGGCCTCAATCTTGACCGTGAGTCGGAAGGCGCCGTGTTCTCATAGTCGACAAACCGATGTATCTATGTCGATTGCTTGTAGGCGGCCTTGAGCGGCAGCCATTAATTTGTGTGCAGAGCCGCCAGCGGGATCCCGTTATAGCAAGCGCCTGAATCTTGTGCCCACTTACCGATATCAGTAGATAGTCTAGTGGGCTCATATGTGGAGTATTTGCCATATCCTCAGTCGTCGACCTTTTTCTGGCGCATTGTATACCAATATAAAAAATAATGCCTTTTTCTAATTATGTATATTAAATTTATAGAAGTTGTTCGACCCAGGCACAGTTAAACCATTGTGCGGTGAAAGATATAAAAGCTCCGTACACTATGTCCTCGTAAATGTATTAAAATAATAGCACCGAAGAACTATGTTTTACATAAAAAGTGGTTTGTACTGGAAACATAATTAACTATTTATTTTATAGTAAATACATTAAAATTAAACTTAAATCTAGTAGTAAAAGTATAACGATTACAAAAAGTTCATAAATATTTATAATTTACATTGCGCAGTTAATTGGTCATTTCATACCGAAACGAGAGATAAAAATATCTCGACAAATTTCCGACGTCGTTTTCGTGTAAATACTGGTAATTCTAAGAGTATTGACCGTTATTCTGCCAAAATGACCTCTGTTAGACGGTTATGTTGCCATGGAAATGGCTGAAATGGAATGCCATGTAGAATACAGATCTTACCTGAACCAGTTCTAAATAAAAATGTTCAATTAAATATTTAGGTTTATGAAACCAAAACAGAAAATCACTATGTAAAATTAGCGCAAGTTTTTCATAAAATTTTCTATTCTTCATTTGGGCTTTGCATAGATCAAGTAAATATATACGATTGGAGTAGACGGAATAATTTAAGTAGAGTACGTAGTTAAGTAAGACGCCGTTCTCCGACGCCTTGCTGCCGTGTGATCAGAATTTGTTTATGTGCCTGGGAATAGCTCGCGCAGATAGTGTTCTTGTTTGGTCCGGTAAAACCTTAGCTTTTTACGCGGAACGCTTAGCAAATACAAATAAACTTGTGAATTTTAAAAACTGGACGGCAATTTGCATATACGGGAATAAAGTTACTCTATAAATATTTCTTTTTGGAATCGTGAGTAGCAACAGACACCGTTTAAAGCGCCGTGTTTTGTCTGCTTAACTTTTTGGAATTTGAATATACATTCAATACGAGTAAATGTCGATTAAGTTTTGCTCTAATAAAACTGTATAAGAGTGAACTTTTAAGGACTTTTTATACGGTGTGAATAGCTTTTAACACGTTTTAATTAATACAATTAGTACTAATAGACTGTCTGTTCGGCACTTCGGTAATTAATTTCAATAAAATTTTCCGATTAACTATAAAATACTTATTACTTAGACCGCAGCCCAGAATTGAATGACAATTCGAGAGGTGTTATCATCAATTTAGGTCATACATTAGTAGTTTTTTTTGAATAAAAGTAGCAAACGACCATGCAAACCTGGTGTTAAGTAATCACAGAAAACCATGGACATCCACTTGCAACTTCAGGTCGCCTCGCATTTAGTTCTTATATAATCTTATATATGTATAATTTCGAAACACAATAAATTTCTTTACGGTAAAATTGGCCGTGGCCCCATATATTTTAATTTCGTATCTATTAATTAGGTATCTATATTTATAAATTAATATTTATTACATATTAAGTTTGGCGTGCGCTCCAGTGCAGGACGACGTCTCGGGTGCTCCGCGGCCGCGAGCTCCGGCTCCGAGCCGCGGCTGTGTCGACGTGAGACTATTGTTGCCGCTAATAGATAATTAGTTAGGTGCCGTTACTTATCCAACGATCGACGATTGACCGCCACTGTCGGCCCACATTGCTAGATTGCCTTTACCTGTGCTGCACTCCGTCACAACTTTATAAACTTTAAAATATGACTACTCACTTACTCTTGCGTGAAATATTTTATTGTAGTGCGGTACAAGCGATGTACATACATATACGTAGAGGATATATTATGAAGTCGTGTATAATTTTTATATTATCTAATCATGATAATTTTTTGTGTTTTTAAAAAAAACTTATTTTTTACCTATAAATTATCTTTTATTTTTTCATTTACCTATTTATTACGGATTGCATAGGAGACATTTCGGGTTTAAAATTTATGTGGTAGTACATAAGTAAAAAATAATAATAACGAAAAAAAAATTACGTAATATTGAATACCGACTTCCGACTAATAGTCAAGGTACGGCATATACACCAAAATGCATATTTGGTAGTTTTTACAGCAAACATGGAGCTCTGTAAAGGAACAAATATTAAAAGCTTTAATGAAACTTTTTTATTGCTAAAAAATTCAATAATATACATATTTACTTAGGTACATATATAACTTTACATCTAGACACAAAATAATCGTATGTGCTCATCACACAAACATTTGTCCTGAGTGGGATCGAACCCACGAACTCGAGGTTTATTAACCAGTCAAATGTCTTTGGGATAGAGTTATAAATACTTTTAAATAATGTTCATATTTAGTACGTTATCAGTTTGTATTTAACTTCAAACTGAGCTGAACGCAGCCGTAGGCGGAAGCAAGTAGATAACATCTCTGGTTTCGATAGAGCATTACGTCAGCATTTTAGGCTTCCCTAATGTTACGTGAACGAATAGAAAAGTTTGTTACTGATAAAAACATCAAAAATAGAGAAACGCTACACCAAAGATAGCGCCAGTAAATCGAAATCGGTGGGAAATAACTATTTCCTAATAGAACTTGTTTGAAGGTACACATACTTCTTCATTAACCTATTATTTTTATAGTATTGGATACGAGTTTGCTAACAAAAGTGAGATGAGAACAAAATGCAACTGATAGAATTTACATGCGTTATGGAAATCTCTCAAATTTTCAGGTTTCTCACAATGTCTTCTTTCATCTATACTTAACAAATGTAAAATATTTTATTTCAATATTTATTTTAAAAAAGTTATTGTCATTTTTTATTTAGTTAACTTAATGAACATATTGAAAAACTGTATTTATTATTTTATTCTTAGATAAAGAATAAAATATATATTGGATTGTAATAATGCAAGTGTATATATCTAAGTGTAATTATATTTTTAAGTAAAAAGTAGTTAAGTAAAGTTTAAGTAAAATGAGAACTGTTTATTTTACTTTAAAAGTATGGGTAACGCCGTAACATAAGTTTTTACTCGAGATTTAATGATTAGGATAACATTTAAGAACATAAAGAGGAGTTTAATCTATCTCCTCTGTCTACTGTAATTGAATCTTATAAGGCATTTTATCTGCAGTACTAAATATGCTGATTATGATCTCATTTATATCTATAATTACATTGCAAATATATAAATTCCAAGAATAAGGTCATACAAACGAGCAATTCCTTGTGAATTGACAGTTACGGTTCTTATCTCGTCCAAGTATGTAAAAGGAAATAATAAATCGATGGTTAGCGTCGTGTCATCGTAATCAACACGGATAGGTATGGAACAGGTATTATCATAAGACGTGCTCAGCCGGATGCTCGTTACACTATTCGCTACTTACGCGAGAATCTACGAATAACTCCGGGAGTATAACGCAAATATCTATCTTGATCGTAGTTCATGCAAACTGCGCAGTATGAAGTCGAGCGAAAAGTTAAAATTTGATGTCCATAGAGACACTGATACTGATAAATGGACTTACTTACAATAGATTGTTATTCTTGTTGGATGATAAAATAACAGTTTCGTATCCATGCTCGAAGTTAGATTAAAAAAGTTGTGTAGTTCTATTCGAGTGCCGAAAACTGTTTAATAAATTGATTGATAGAAATAATGTACAAAATAATATAATGATGTTATAAGTTATTATGTTTATTAAATAAGTATGTTATTTTTGACTAAACTAATAAGCGGATTTCAAAATAATTTAGGTAGGTACGAAAATACTATAAAGTTCAATGCGACGGCCGTAGATGACTTCAACGATTTTTTCAAGTTAATCTTAATGTTCCATGAGAGAAACGGATGTTCGGATGCGTTTAATTCTATTTTTATCTGCACGAGAAGTTTAATGGTATTTCCAACCTAATTAATAAAGATAAAAGGCAATTTCCACGTACAAATTATTACTAATACGTGTAAAATGTTAGTCATCCCAAAGGCTGGTTAAACGGGCCAGTAAACAAAATCCGCGCACCAGGTCACGAACTTGGCACGATGAGTCACAGCATGAGGAAGATCTAGGAGGCATGGCGTCACCCGCCCTCCTCACGTCTTGCCGTTTAACATTACACAAATACTGCAATTATTCAATTACCATCTTATATTTTTGATGAAGGTCATTTTTCTATGTAAATATAATGAATCTGAAAATTCTTTATATCCTTCGACTATTGAACTGAGGTATTGGTTCCACACTTTACATAACATTTTTACCTCTCGTTTATACTTTTTTTTTCAATTCCTTTCAATGTAAGAAACCATGATATATCTTATTAAAATTTTTCAAATTGATCTCATTTGAGACTCCTTCACCCTTACGACTTACCAAAATGTTTATGCATTTGCAATTTATTTACAACACAGATAAAGTAAAGTTTAGTTTCGATTAGTACAAAAATGTCTATTCTCTTTTGGAGCATTATAGGGAAATACTAAAGGCGAATCATTTCTAGAATTCCTAATAAATATATTAACAATAGAATTAGGAATAATATATTATATATTACATACATACATATTTTATTTATACAAAACGGGTCATATGAATCTGAAAATAGATATAATATTATTAATGAAGGTTATTAATAAAGGTTCGCATGTAAGTATTGGTAAACAATAATAGATAAACGAGGGCTGTCATTTATTACCTTTATATACAATTCTACTAAAGAATGGTTTTGGGATGTTGCGTTAAAGTGTACTAAACAGGAAAAGTGTGATACAGTCTTTTTTTCTTTCTTAAGATTTTAAATTCCAAGCAATGTAAAAACATCATCAAATTTGTATGAAAAAAAGGTACTTGATAAACTCTGCTAGCATGTAGCCCTAGACTGAATATAAAACAAAAACACCACTTGTGTGTGTCATATTGTAACATTACTTTATTATAAAAATACAAGTGATTCCGTTCCAGAAGAATGAAGCGCAGGTGAACTGAATAAATGAATTCTTTATCTTTTACATCATTTTATACGGGTCTAAGTGATATATTATATTACCTATAATTGTAGATATAATATAATATGTATATTGTAGACATAATAAATAAATGATCCCAAATTAGCCAGAGCCTGTGCTATGGTAACCAGACAACTGATAAAAATACATAAATATTTTAACACATACTGAAATAGAATTTTTTTTTACACTTTTATATGCTCATCACATAAACATTTGTTCCGTTCGTTCAGCAGTCAGGTTCACTAACCACTACCCTGCGAGGCCAGTCATATATTATATCATAAGATTACTAAGAAACTGTATTCAAAATGTAGTTTAATTCATATTCTGGCTATATTGGCCGGATGGAACGATAAATAATTACTTTTTAGATAGATGAATACATTTGCATTTTTCCGCATTACTTTTTCACAATTTGAAGGTAATTTAGTATCTATCCATTATTTTTGATGTGAACACATTATTTTTGTAGAGTCATTCCAACGGTAAAAGACGGTTTTATTGCAAAAATTTCATAACTCTTAACGCAAAAACAGTTCTAATTGACTGACTCATCAACGTAGTCCTATTTGCCAAATAAAGAGACGTGAAATTTAACTGTGTTGTACGTAACTTTCCTTTGTGATGTTACATTCGTTAGCCATAAGTGTCTAAAATCTTTTTTTTTATTTGGGTTAGAGTATCATATTAGGAATATCGAAGACTGTTTTACGTGAAAAGACCTCTTTTAGATAGAGGCCTCTTTTAATATTATTTAATATCTTTACACTTTATTTCGTATCGTATTGCAATGCTTCAGAAAATTCTTTAAAACGAAGCAGTTACTTATAGTTGAATACCATATACCATTACCCTCGTATATTAGTAGTGTCCGCGACTACATCTGCGAGGAAATCGGAAAAATTTAATTTTATACATATACACGTGTAACCCTTTCCTGTAACCCTGTAGTTTTCCGGGATTCCGAGTATCTTGTATGATGACCCATAGAATATGTAATGGATTTATTAAGTACATTTAGTTCTGTCTACAGCTTTCGTGTGATGATCGCATAGACAAAGCCGACTTTGAATTTTAATATGTGTTAGTAATTTTATTAATAGACAAATTATGGATGACGTATTGTCTGTTTCTCCGTACCTATTAAGCTATAAAAAAATAACAAGTATTGTATGACTAAGTAGGCCTACTTTATATAAGTAGTTAGATAAACATATTTAAGTAACATATTATGGTTAATTTAGACGTTCCTCTAAGTAAACAGATATTTGTGTGCAAAATGTTCCTACGTAATGTATGATGAATAACAGTAACATCCGAACAATTCCTGCTCAAGGTACCATGTTCTCAGTGATTTTGGTAATTTACACGTATTTACGGTACTTACTCACGCTCGAATTCAAATGTCCACATTGTTTTTAATATCACAGCCGCATCGCTTGAGTCATTCAACTCGCATCAAATCATTTTGCGATTTTCAACGTTTTTAGCGAGTCTGGCGACGCTGATGGATTCGTTTTCCATTGTGGTGCATTTGATTTTATGATTAAGAGATAAATAATTTTTTTTTTGGTATTAAAAACAGATATATATAGATATATATATAAGAAAAATACTATAGCATCTTATCATCGACGTATTATTGCCACGTACAAATGACTAAACTTCACATGTTTATGAGAATTTTGTGGAGAATTCTCAGATATGCAGGTTAATCCCACAGTGTTTCTTAAACGAGCAGCAAGTGATATCTCATTTATGATAACTATAAAAATCCGCACATAATATCGAAATTTTAAATAAAAAATTAGACGTTCTTGCGGGAATCGAACCCGAACTTACAGGGGCGGTGAGTCGAAATTCAACCGCTTAAGCAATAAAACATCTACGTAATAAATAAGCAGGATAATTGATTTAACATTAAAATAAATCGGAAGACCTGTTTTTACAATTTTTGCCAGTCTGCCTGTCAGATATTTTATAAAAATGGATTTGGCTTGTATACTCGAGTAACGTACAGTTTTATATCAATATCATCATTAATTAGACAAAACCGTTATGAGTGAATGAATAAAGACACTCACACACACACTCATACACATATATAATGTAATATAGTGTAAACTCAAAATGAGGACCCTAGAACTACCTGGAAGTTCCTCAGAAATATGGGAATTGGGAAAAAGCACCAAAACACTCTCAACAACCCTCTAGATTTAAATAATCTTAATCATCATTTCTCTGCCGTACCTTGCATGGATAGCAAAACTAAAATAGATACAATAGATCAACTTTCTAAAGCACCCAAGCCTAACTTCCCAAGTTTTTCATTTATTCAATTTGCAGATTGTGATGTTAAGAGAGCTGTACTCTCAATTCCCTCAGATGCAGTCGGCAGCGATTTAATTAGTCGTAAGATGATCATTCCTCTCCTAGACATCCTTCTTTCTACCATTAGTTCTATTCTAAATCGATCCATCACAGAAAATACCTTTCCTGCATCCTGGAAAGACGCGCATATTATACCAATTCCTAAAAAACCAAATCCTTCTTCTTTTCCTGACTATAGACCTATCTCCATACTTCCTTTCCTATCTAAAGTTCTTGAACGTCTCATCCATCAGCAACTCACTACTTTTCTTTCCAAACATGCGCTTTTAAACCCTTATCAATCCGGTTTTCGTCCTGGTCATAGTACGGCTACTGCCTTGTTGAAAATCACTGAAGACATTCGTCACGGAATGGATAATCAAAAGCTGACAGTGCTGGTTCTGTTGGATTTTAGTAATGCGTTCAATACTGTTGACTTTGATATCCTACTGGGAGTACTTCTTTCAATTAACATATCTCCAACTGCAATTGCGTGGTTTCGTACTTACTTGTATGGGCGCCGGCAACGTGTTCAAATTCAGGACAAATTTTCCAGCTGGTCAGATACTATTGCCGGTGTCCCTCAAGGTGGCGTGTTGTCTCCACTTCTTTTTACCCTCTTCATTAACTCCATAAGTCTCCGCCTATCTTCTCTCTACCATCTTTATGCAGACGATTTGCAAATTTACAATCAAGCACCTCTGATTGATCTCACCCGTGCCATTACCTCTTGCAATGCAGATCTAGATCTTATTTTCGACTGGACCAAAAAACACGGCATAACTCTAAACCCTCGGAAATCTCAGGCTATTATTATAGGCAGTTCGCGTTTGGTATCCCGCATTAATATGGCACAACTGCCGGCCATTACGTTAAACGGTGAGGTAATTCCTTATGAAGTCAAAGTCAAAAACTTAGGCATCATAATGGATCAAACCCTTTCGTGGGTACCACAACTTGCTGAAGTAAGCAAAAAGCTTATTTCAGCAGTGGCTTCTCTTCGGAGGTTTAAAAATGTTTTACCCATCCCCACTAAAATTCTGCTTGCTCAATCCCTGCTTCTCCCAATTCTTGACTATGCCGATGTGTGCTATCTTGATATCACTGAGGAGCAGTTAAACAAACTTGAGCGACTTCAAAATTTATGTATACGGTTCATATTTGGTCTTCGTAAATATGACCATGTCTCTGAATTTCGAACCAAGCTCAAGTGGCTCCCGATCCGACTTCGCCGGAATGCTCACATTCTTTGTCTTCTTTATCGTATGCTATTTAATCCGACATCTCCTACTTATCTAAAAGAACGCTTTGAATTTTTACAGATGTCTCATAATAAACCTCTCCGCTCCGTTTATATCCTATCTCTTCGCACTCCTCTTTATTGTCGCTCCTTTTATAAGAAATCATTTAGTGCAGAAGCCGTACGCCTCTGGAACTCTCTCTCTCCTTCTATCCGTAACGCCACTTCATACCTCTCCTTTAGAAATCTTCTTAAGAAAAACTATATGCAGCTTTGACTACCTTCCTTTCTCTGACATTTCTATTTTCCCATTTCTCTTACACACAGTTTCTCTTTGCTTTTGTCTCACCTTCTTTCCTGCTACTACTTTTTCAGCGTGTTAATTATATTGACCTCCAGTATGTATTTATTGTTATTATTTTTTAGTTCATTTGTCTGTGCACCTTACCTACTCTTTAAAGTCAGACAACTCCTTCATCACTAG
>DWNH01001378.1:0-11540 GCA_018249895.1 Tiana niger | reverse complement strand
AGTTGTCTGGTTACCATAGCACAGGCCTAGTTGCCTAATTTGGGATCAGATGACCGTGTGTGAGTTGTCCCAAGATAAATACACAGCGACCATTATTAGTTCTCAGAAGTAGCAACGCATCTATTTGCGATTTCCGGTAGGATTAAGGTATTGCTGAAATTGCAAGTGAATGTCCATGGGTTGCAGTGACCACTTAACACCAGTTTGCCTGCACGCTCGTTTGCTACTTTTATTCAATAAAAAATAGTTGGTATTCTTGCTCGAAGAGTATGTATAAAAAATAAAATTGTCGCGTTATTGCAAATTGCTTTATAGAATAAAACGCGTCGCTCCCGAAGACTAAGATAGTGTCGTCCATTGCCTAATCACATCCTTATTCCGAAACACAATAAAATGCTTCACGGTAGAAATGGGTGTGGCGAAGGTATTTCGCCAGTCGGCAGAACAAACCACTTGCAAGTTGTACAAGTTACATTATAAGTAATTGTGACACAATCGATACACTATGATAAGTAACGACTGATGATAAATAACCGCTAGTCACAAATTTTATCATTAAATCACAAGTTTTATACTTAGATGTTCATTACTCTCTCTCTGCTGAGCGTGGACTCTTCTCAGCTACGATTAGAACCCACCTCGCGGGCCTACCGCGTTACATAAACTGAAGTACTTTCTTAAGAATCAAAATTCACAGCTTAACCCACCTAAGCGAGAACTAGGACTTGATTCTTTAGCACTAGGCTATCACTGCTTAATGACTAATATTCGTAACAAATATCTTCAATTGCAATTCGATTACAACCATCCCTTACGGAGTTCCATTGATCATCCCTATCACATATCATGAGATTCTGCAAGGAGAGGAGACCTGTACCCAGCAGTGGGATAATGATGGGTTGATGATGATTATGCTAACCGTTTTGTTGTTCTGTACTATATCTCGGAACACCATGATTAGATTATCGTAGTTTATAAATTTGCTCTAGCTTAGAGTAAAAAACTCTTTTATTACATACACAATTGGAAAAGATTGATTGAGGTTTGATGAATACTGACAACTTTTTTTTTATACAAATTATCAAACATTTTCATTATGCTTTTTTCACTTCACTTCAGAAATCAGAAATTCAGAGTAAACTTTTAAGTAAACTTCAAAGTAAGTATTTTAATGATTTAAAATTTAAATTAATTTACTTGCCTTATTCACGTTTCTTTTTATTTAATAAAAAAATTGATTTAAAAATTTTTAGACCCACCTTGTTTTGTTGACGTCGGCTGGAAAAGTTACTGCTTCGCTTTAAAAATATTGTGTTTCCTCCTTTCATAGACAAAGCGCTGATTCGTATGAAACTTGCTTTTGTTATTCAACTGTTTTTATATAATATGGCACAACGTCATTACGAATTAAAATATTAAGACGCGGTTACACGAATGTTGTATTATGTCGTGACTATTTTATTTTATTATTATTTAAGTTACTATTTGCAATTTATGTACTTATTAGTTCCAATCATAACAATTTGTGGTGTTAAATATTGTACATATTTATATTGAATAAATATTATTATTATTAAAAAAACGTCTAAGGCCTAATCTAGTGAGAAACTATGATAAAAAGTTTTAGTGCCATAAAATATTTCAAAAATTGTAGACAGTGTGACGTATAGAAAATAAATTGTATAATGTGACGAAATAATGTGTTACATTACTTCAAAGTTTTTTATTTTTGCTTAATTAAAATATTATCTATCTATCTATCTATCTATGTATGAATGTAACGGAATCTTTGATTTACATTTTTATCTACTTCCAAATGTTCAAATCGCTTAAAATTTTACATACATATAGAGAACCGATGGCAATACAATAATTTCATAAAATAAATACTTATATTAAATTTTAAAAATAAAATTCGAAAAAACAATACTCGGTAGATACTGTTATAGCACTAATCGATATGGTCAATCGTAAGGATCAAATCTCTTTTACAAACAAATGGTAAATTAACTGATAGGAAAACCATGAAAGACAATATAAAGTACTTTTATTCAGTGGTCTATCGGATTCATAATCATCAACCCATCATAGTCCCACTGCTGGGCTCGGGTCTCCTCTCGAATGAGAAGGATTTATGCCACTGTCCACCAAGCTGGTCAAGTGCGGGTTGGTGGACTTCACATGCCTTCCAAGATTTTTTTTAAAACTCACAGGCATGCAGGTTTCATCACGATGTTTTTCTTCACCGAAGAGTAAGTGATAATTATTGTATAACTATAGGATGACTTGTTAGTAATTAACAATTAATTTGTCTTTGTTTTAATTAAATTAAATGGAGAAGAACTATTAACACGTGTATATATTTTTAATTTAATTTAATTTTAAGAAAAAAAAAATTATAGTTAAAAAAAACCAAAAACTTGCTTTTGTGGAAATATGAACTAAAAAATAAAAAAAATAATCACAGTTTAAGCGTGAGGTGCTGAAAGCAACTAATATCCAGAATCTCGCCTTATTTATTAGATTTTTAAATAAGTGCTTCAGGGATTTTTGAAAAGAGAAGGGGAATGAGATGATGACTATATTAAAAAGGCGACTAAGAATTCGAGTGTAACTCAAAGACGAATTGCGAACTATAAAATACGGCTGTAGAGTTGATTTACGAATATAGAGTTAGTTTGAAATATTTTTTGTTTCGCTGAATGATGTCGGTTTGACTGTATTGCTTTAATTAGTTCTATTAGATAGGTCTCAACCTAATGGTCATGATAACATCATGACCTATCACGGAAAACTACAAAAGTCATGGTTTAGTGTGTGTAATCCAGGTGCAATAAGCAATTCATGCTAGATTTATGAACTATAATAATTCAATGCGTATATAAAATTTCAATCTGTGTTGTGGACTGTTGAGATTTTTTCTTGTCTAGAGCCAATTCTGAGTCAAATCAAGTCATGCTTTTTGTGATAAATTAATTATTGTTTTAACCACACGATAAGATTCCTACTAAGTGTATTATTGGTTATCGTTCAACTTATAAAATTCGACTTAAACAAATTTATTGAAATTGGAATAAAAGCTTTTAAAGATATTTACTGTCACGTAGAATACCTTTGAGTAAATGTATTTTAAAAAGAAATAGATTACCAGACGACCCCATTTAGATGATATGAAGTTATCATCTAAAATTTATTGAATTGATGAATAACAGTTAGGTATGCATAGCCCAGCTGTGAAATGATAGGTCGACTACGAACGTTATATATTGCAAGTCGTGCTGAACTGGCAATTCCCATACATAATTTTATCTACTTCGATTTTTTTTTATTTTTCGACTGTTCCTTTGTGTTTTTTTTAAACCATATTGACGCGAATAAAACTAAAAACACATTTCAAAGCAGATAAGTTTTTTCGTGGTTTCGCGAGACTAACGCAAGCTAATTGATTTATATATATATAGATATATAGGTGCACCAAAGCCTATAGAGTATTGACTGGCCTCGTAGTCTAGTGGTTAGCGGACCTGACTGCTAAACGGGTGGTAGTGGGTTTGATTCCCACTCAGAGCAAATGTTTGTGTGATGAACATGAATATTTGTTCTGTGTCTGGGTGTAAAATAAAAAATATCTATTTAAGTATGTATTTAAAAATATTTATGTAAGTTTATCAGTTGTCTGGTTACGATAGCACAAGCCTAGTTGCCTAATTTGGCATCAGATTACGGTGTGTGAGTTGTCTCAATATTTATTTATTTATTATTTATCGGCTTTAGGCGCTCTTTTAGCTATTGTTGACCGGCGGAAAAAAACCTTTAAAATCAAGAATAAAAAAAATTTGTTTGGTTGATTCAATTAGTTTAGGCACCAATCCGCCTTCGCTTATAAGCTTGCACTGCGGGCTTATCTTAAGGCTGCGCACACAAAAAAAAAGTTTTCAATCAATCCATCATAAGAGATCACGACAAACGTACGGACAAATTTGTTTATTCGATTATATGTACGTTAAACGCTACCGTTGTCTTGTGATATCGATTTAAATTCTTGTTTCTGTCAATATTACGTCTAATCTATCATGTGCAGTGATAACCAAGTGGTTGCATTTCGGCCTATCATTCCGGTGGGTCCGGGTTCTATCCCCGCACGCATCTCTACTTTTTCAGTATCTGCGTGTACTTTAGTCCTACCTGAGATCGCAAATAGATGCGTTGCTACTTCTGAGTACAGGCGACCGTCGAATCATAATTATATTGCTGTTAGGCAGAAATGGGTGTGGCGGTGGTACTTCCCCGCGCGGCAGCGTACCATCTACTACAACACCAGGACACCTGTATGCATGTTTGTTACTTTTCTATATAAAGAAAATTCCCTAGCGATGACACATCTCCCGACCACGTCTAATGAAGCATAACTTCATTTACAATGTATCATCATCAACCCATCATTGTCCCACTGCTGGGCACGGGTCTCCCCTCTCGAATTCAATGTATAAAAAAAATAAAATATATTGGTACAATTCACACACGGTCATCTGACCCCAAACTAGGCAGAGCCTGTGCTATGGTAACCAGACTACTGATAAACATAAATTATTTTTTTTTTAAATAATACATATTTAAATAGATAACAATACACCCAGACACAGAACAAATATTTATGCTGATCACAGAAACATTTGTTCTGGGTGGGGTTCGAACCCACGACCTCCTGTTTAGCAGTCAGGTTCGCTAACCACTACTCCACAACTACCACCACTAGGCTAGTCGTATATCGACTATAAAAATATCTGGTTATGTATTGCTTGGAGTACGAGATACCAGGAAGGAATTTTCGAATGGTTTTCTTGTAAAAATATATAAAAACTGTCCTGTCCGGGCGTCGTCTCGAGTGGGGACTAAGTAAACAGTATGTGGAGCGTTACTAACCTCAATGTTTTTCTGATTGGTTAGTGAGGGGAATGTTTATCGATAAAATTCCGTATAATCTTGTATTAGCTTGAACATCATCATCAACCCATCATAATCTCACTGCTGGGCACGGGTCTCGTCTCGAATGAGAAGTATTTAGGCCACAGTCCACCACGCTGGCCAAGTGTGGTCAACACTAGCTATAAGAGCGCCTAAAGCCGATGAACTCAATGATTTTTTGACTTCCATTAAGTGTATGTAAATACCTAGTAATTAATAAAACAATTTCATCTATATATATAAAAATCAATTGCTGTTCGTTAGTCTCGCTAAAACTCGAGAACGGCTAATTTTGATTTTGAATTATTTTTGGAACTCCAGGGAAGGTTTAAAAGGTGAGTATTAGGAATATAGTAAAAGCAACAATTTCGTTTTCCCTTAGAAACTATTCCTACCTGTCAAATATTTGATGTTCGTCCAGTGCGTCGTTCAGAAATCAATTAAATTTAAAAGTCGTTCAGAAATCAAGTTAAATTTAAAAGAATATTTTGTTTTTTTTTTCATTTGTTTTTGACATTCATGGTAGAATTGGGTGTGGCGGTGGTACTTCTCCGGGAACCTACCACTCTTATAATACTATACTAATTACACGGCAATAACCGCGTTATCTAGAGGCTATGAATATTATACTGAAAATATGTTTTTGCTATCAATAGCTTTTTAATTACATTATGTAAGTTCCTGTGTTATAGATATTCGACATTAAACTGGTTTGAATCAGTGAAAGTCGAATCAGAGGCTACTGGACATGATATTATAGCTTCATTACTTTCTTGCTAAAGTTTAAAGCATTCCTTTTAAATATGATATAAGATAATGATATAATAATATATGATATCTAATTAGGTTGTAATAACATTTCAAAGTTTGTTACCTTATCCATCTTGAAAAATAACAATTTTTCCGCATAAAACACGTCTTCTACAAAAAGATCTACTTCTGTGATGCCGCACATTAGGGTAATAAGTACCTATCGTACAAGATAAGCGAGTACCTAATATATGCGAAGAATTTTGTATCGTAAAATAAACGAATTATTAATTAATAAAACTATTTACAATTGTTACTAATTAATACACATGCTCAGGTAGATATTATTTCAAAATTGACATTGTTCAGTAGAATAAAACATATGTATAATAAAATTTAAAAAAAAATTAAATAAATTTTACTTAATTTAGTAAAGTTCTACAAATTTACGAACGGTGATTGGTAAAGTAACAATCCCGCAAAAGCTACTAACAGTTGTTTGTGGGACGAAAGTAGACATACGTAGTATTTCTTCAATTAGCAGCAGGCATAAAGTATTATCTAAGTACCAATTAATTACCAAGTTATTAATATCCTACTACTTCTCCCCTAGCGATGAAAAGGATGTAGGCTATAAGTACCTAGGTACCCCTATTAGAGTACGCTATATAAAAACTGCAAAATTTTAAATTATAAATTTTTTTAGTTACCACACAGTTGTATGATCCTACATTTTATTGAATTTCTACTGGAATTTATATGATTGTAAATGAACTATGTGCTTGAACTAAAATGTAGGGATAAAAGAGTGAACTAAATTTATTACTATTTTATTTTTACTCTACAAGACTATTTGGCGGTGGCTTAGAGTGAAAAAAGAATGAGCGAAAACATAAAAACATCTTGCGTACGCGTAGTCTTTATCTATGTGGTTGTGTCATGAATGATTGTGGAATTGGGTTTGTGTGTGTTTGCTTTGACGACTAACGACATAGGTTAGAGAGAGTGAGGTAGAGCGTACGCCGTGAGAGCCTCCGCGCCCGCGCAGGTATATTGCGCACAGCCAGTCAGAGACACGCGCACCGCGCGCGCCCGCGTTTCCTTGCCATAACGAGGCCTAAACATAACCTGTTTAAGTGAAAACAATAATCAAACAACCCCTAAATTCCATAAACAACGTTATCTATAAAACAAAAGTACGGCACATCACCGCACAGTGACAGAAGATTACTCAAACATCGAGTCACGATCGGGTTAATTGCGCGAATGCCACGGTCCACAGCCTACACAGCCGGCGTCGATCCCCTCCGCCGTTCATTCAAGGACCATTCGTTGAACCTATGTTGCTTCAGCACTCGCATGAACGCAATCCTCTCGATTTGGAAATGAATGTAATAAATTGCGCGAAGTGGAGCGTCGACTGAGCTGATGAACGTTCCTGAAACAGAGTTCCTACAATGTCAATCA
Organism: Tiana niger; assembly: GCA_018249895.1. Classification (NCBI taxonomy): domain Eukaryota; kingdom Metazoa; phylum Arthropoda; class Insecta; order Lepidoptera; family Hesperiidae; genus Tiana; species Tiana niger. Next base: position 4,358 of record DWNH01001378.1, on the reverse strand, counting down.
GTCAGAACGCAGGCCAGTTTAATAAACATAAACAAGTAGGTAAACAAGGCCCGGAACCGGTCAACTTTCCTCCGCGTTATCATCCGCCACCTCCGGCCGCAGCGGGTTCTAAACTAGCCACTATAGACGCGACCGCTAAGGAGTACAAACCTCCGTACGTCGGCAAATCCGTCGATCCCAACAAACTGCAATATCCGATCGGAGTGCATGGTGCTATTCCCGGTCCTTATCCAGGTGGACCTTACCCTCCAGTGAAATACCCGCCAGGATATCCCGTGGGATATCCAGTACCTCCAGCAGCTTTACGAGTTCTGCGGCCTGGTGGTGAGATAATTACGAAAGCAATCGTTCACGAGCCTGTGGAAGCTGCCCGAGCAAGAAGTGCTGACGACACTCAGCGAGTACAACGTAATCTAGAAGAGGAACAGATTCACAGAAGATCCGCAGATATGCTTAAGTTTACCAAACGAATTGACGCAGAGGGTCCAAGACAATCGACTGACCAGAGACGACAAATACAAACACTTTTAGACGAAATAAAAGCATTAAAAGAAGCCAACCGTCGCCTTAGCGAAGACAATCAAGAGCTTCGTGACTTGTGTTGTTTCTTAGACGACGATCGTCAGAAAGGGCGCAAACTTGCACGAGAGTGGCAAAGGTTTGGTCGATATACCGCATCTGTTATGCGACAAGAAGTATCGGCGTACCAAAGCAAACTACGGGAGTTGGATGATAAGCAACAGGAATTAATACGTGACAACTTGGAATTGAAGGAGTTATGCCTTTATCTGGATGAGGAACGTGAAAGAAGCACATGTGTAAACTGTGGCCGAACAGCAGGTAGAGAGAGAGATGAGGGCGACGGCAGTAGCAGTGGAACAAATGCCGAAGAGGGCCCAAGACCACCCACATCTTCGGTACCAATAACGCATCCACAACTCGCAGAAAGAACAGTACAATATGTTCGTGATTTAGAACAAAAAGTACGTCGGTTGGAGGCTGAAAAAGGCTTAGGTGGAGGAGTTAGTGAGAGACCGGAAGCCGTCGTTCGTGCACTTCAGGTATTGGAAGTAAGAGACCGAGTGGAAAGAGAAAGGAGGAGACCAGCGCCTGATCTAGACTCGGGCGAACAAGCTCTAGTTAGGGAAATGTGTAATGTAGTATGGGGTAAACTAGAAGATGTTCCGCCGCAAGCTCCACCACGTTAAGTAAACCAGTGAACAGCATCTTGTATCTAAAGACTTATAAATATGTATTAAGCGTTAAAATCAAGAGGAAGTGAGTGAAAAGTTGTTTAGAATGCAAAACAGTGATTGGAATTTGACGCTATTGAGGTCACCGAGACCGCCGTCTTATGTGTGACCTAAAGAATGTGTTTAAGTACCTACTGACTGACCTTGTTTATCAATGAAACTGCGTAGTTGTAAGGACTGCCAAACAATGTGAATTACATTAAATGTAAATAAGTGATTAGCTTGCCACAGAAATGCTAAACAAATGCCAACTTATTTGCCCAGAAAACACAATGAAACCGAAAAGTACAAAAATAGATAATAAGTACTCGAATATCTTTAGGCGTAGAATTTCATAGATCGACATTAATTTAATACAAAAAATAAGATTATTTAACTGAAATGTAATTTTAAGCATTATTGTAACTGTTGTAGTTAATGAGGCTAAAAAATTATTTAAATAAAATATCTGTGATCGATCGGTCTCTGAAAGAGCTGGAATTCATTGTTATTGCCATAGATATTTTTGATACAAAAATGTACTTAAAAATCATGTTTAATCTCAAATCAGAAAGTCGCTGAAGATCTTTGAAACTTTATGGTACTAAACAATGTCATAGCATACATACTTTGATAAAATGTTTTTGTTGATTTTAGTCACATAAAAGTTGATATATAAATTCAATCGACGCGATTTTCTCCTCCATTCTCTTCCATTTTATTTCCTTAAGTATTGATTGTAACTTGTAATTTTGGTTTTTATGGATTTACACACATTTTTATAATTGCTTGCTTAGCCATTTGCGTTCATATCTAGTCAGTATAACAATAGAAAGCACCACATTTTTTAATTTTTGTACAGCTATGAATTCTGCTCTATTTTACGTAGGGCCTTAAAATAAACGTGATAGATACGTTTTTTTGAAGAAAAGTTTTAAAAAATATATAAATAATATTGTATAAACTGTGACTAAGTTAACGCATAATATGTATATTATTTCCCTTTATTTCATTTGACGTCACATCACAATTATTTATTGTATCATTGATTGAACCAGCTCACAGCACTTTGCCCTAATGTTATTAATTTATTGTTAGATACAAAGTACGATACTAATTAAATTATTATTGTTTTTTAATGTTTGTTTTATTGCATTGAAAATAAATGCCGCTATTATCTACATGTAGACGTGTGGGATAGATTGAAAAACTGATTTTAAGTTCCACTAGTTTTTTCTACAATTATATTTTATTTACTTACCTTATTGAACCTCCTTCACCAACCCTAAGTCATAAGCATTTCACTTAATAATAATTCTATTGTGTAGGTAGTTTCGCTTGTCGTGCACTAATTGGTTACATATCTAATTAGTATTAACAATCATTATAACGGTTTGAAATTTTCCACAGAAAACCTTTCTGTGGGACTGCTGTCATATCAGAACACTCAGGGCATAAAAAAAATTCTGTTTAAACTAGTAAGAAATTATTAATTACCTATTAGCAGAAATGTAGTATTTTTGTAGTATTTTACTCTTTGATTAGCAGAAATGGTTAGATACGGAAAGGGTAACACCAAAACTTCATAAATGGCCTTAAAATAATCTTACATTGTTTTATTGAGATAGCCAGTATTAAAAATGAGTATGAATAACAAAACATACTACTATTATAAATTATACTGACATTCTATAGGGCAGACTGCCATAAATCATTGTTTATTTTTGTGTCAAAAATCTAGAGTGACTGCAGTTTTTTGAAATATCAATAAGAGTACGCTATATTAATGGCAGAAGAAAAAGGGGAAGGGGCTGAGGATGTTGATACTATTGGTGTAAGTGAAGTATTATTTTATTGTTAGCTAAGTACTGAATGTGGCGTCGCCGCGCCAGCGTCATTCAATTAGCAGCGAATAACGAAACATAATTAAGCTCTTAGTTCTAGTGTTCACTAATATTAATGCAAGTGTTCGCGTTGTTATTTAATACGAAGGGTATAAATAATTATGCACTAGTAATCGTTGTTACCAAAGACGTAGCAAACAAGTAGGCAGGCTACTAAATGTTAGGTGGTCACTCCAGTCCATAGATATCTAGCCTAAAGTACTATTAAAGCTCTAACTGAGGTTGTATACAATTGCGTTTCTAGTAATAAGGACTAAGAAGGTCATCTGAAATTTGAGGGGTGCCGCACTCTTTTATCTGAAACACGGTAGGTAATAATATTGCTTCACGGTAGAATTGGGTGTGGCATGATAGTCCTCGATCGAATTAGTCTGCTACCTACTGATCTTACTAGCATATATCTATGTATGTCATGGATTATTTTAGACTCTAATCTAATCAGTTACTAGTAAAAAATGATTTTTCTATATTGCGCCTGTACAAAATTAAAGGCAATTATTTATAAAACTAAAAAACTCGTCAGATCTATGTAGGCGGTCGTAACAGAGAAGGCGACCGCCACGGCGAGGGATGGGCAGTACTGCCAAATAGTGATTTTTATCAAGGCTGTTACTGCCGGGGCATGCGAAATGGAAAAGGCCTATATGTGTTCAAGAATGGTGCTCGGTATGAAGGTAATTAAATTACTTTAATAGTTGTACTATTCTGTAACCTCGTAGGTATAAGTTAACGTTATGGAAGATTATGCTCAAATCAAATCCATTTTATTGTGGAACATAAATATTCTTCATAATATATTAGGAAAGCATTAGGTAGCACACGAGCATTCAAGCCACCTGGTGTTAAGTAGTCTCTGCAACCCATAAACATCCACTTTCAAACCCAGGCCGTACCGCAGGCCTCCCTGAGATTGTATATAGATGTAATTCGATTAATTATCTTATTAGGAGAATGGCGCAAAGCAATGAAGTATGGAACTGGACAGATGATATATCCGGACGGATCGCGGTACGAAGGTGACTGGCGTTATGACCTAAAGCAGGGTTTTGGCGCTTACTATTACCCAAACGGCGACATTTACGAAGGAGCTTGGTTCAAGGGGAAGCGACACGGACTTGGGACGTATTTCTTTGCAGAGTACCAAGTTAAATTTATGGGCACTTGGCTGGAAGGGATTATCGAAGGTCCAGGCCAAATTATTTACCCCCGCGTTCGTTACCAC
>DWNH01001377.1:0-11542 GCA_018249895.1 Tiana niger | reverse complement strand
TTCCTGCGGACTATGACATGGGGTTCTTCAAGAAAGGCGCTAAGAGAGCACTCCTCCAAGACCGGCAACGCATCAGCAACTCTTCTGGTGTTGCGCATGTGCATAGGCGATGGTGACAACTTACCATCACGTGGCCTGTCTGCCTGTTTGCTAGGTGTCAATTATAAAAAAAAATCTACCATCTAAGTCTTGAACGAAGACGAACTTAAAGGTGACTTACCAAACCAAACAGCGGCGAGGCGATCAAATAGAACATGAACACAGTGATGATAGTCCCGAATCTGTCCTCAATCAACGCCGGGTCTTCCATCTCCGCGTACGCTATGAGTGCGGCCGACAGCGCTCCGCCCGCACCCATCTGCGCCCACACCTTCAGCTTCTCCGTGGAGTAGTGGAAGAATACCATCACGTAAATGATGTTCAACGCGAGACCGATGAAATTCACTTGAATCATCTTATCGTCGCGCAGGATGAAGCCGAACTTCAAGTTGAGGATGCTCCTGTAGAGTTGTGTTGTTTAACGGAAGGTTTAGAACATTCCTGAACCAAAGATTTCAGAATGACCTTAAAGAATATATTTTATAGGGAAGTACCACCGCCACACCCAAATCTACCGTAAAGCAATTTATTGAGTTTCGGAAGAAAGGTTGGTTACCAGAGTTCACAAAATACGAGGCGATCATCTTTATCTTAAGAAGTGGCAACGTATTTGTTTGCGATTGCAGGACAAAAGTACTGCCTGAAAGTGCATAATTTATTGTATTTCGGAAGAAGTGTGTGGTTGCTGGAGTACACTAAATATGAAGCGACCTACTTAGTCCTCAGAAGTAGCAATGCAACTATCTACGATCTCAGGTAGGACTAAGGTCCTGATTGAGGTTGCATATGGATGTCAATGGGTTGCAGTGACCATTTAACACTAGGTAGCCTGGATGCTCGTTTCCTACTTTTATTCAATGTAAAAAACATATCTGTTGTCTGTCTGTTTTTAGCAAAACACACTTATAATAAATTACCTAGTACGGCAGTACAAAACGGTACAATACGTGGCATTGAAAATCTGTTACAATTACTTCAATTAAAAAACGAAGTGTCATTCCAACCGCGCGGTAACGATAGCGTCAGTCTTGTTTAACAATTGATGTAGATATGAATTATTGGCTTGATTAGATAAACGAGACAGTTGGCGGCGCGAAATGAACGCAACAATTGAAACAGACATTACTTTGAGACTTACAATCGATTAAATATATAAAGGAAGAAAAAAGGCGCTAAAAGAGCGCTCTTAAATATATAATATAAATATGCGACAGTGAAAATTTACTGTCAGGTAAATCATGGCATCAGATGGCATCAGATGACATCAGACAAAATATCGAAATAAAGATACTAGTCCAAATTGCAAACGAGAATGGTTTTAAAATAATGCAATTTTATATTTAAGTATTAGATTGCTTACTCAAGACAAAAAAAAACTTGAACGTTATTTTTAAATACTTACGTGCTTCGAGAGATTCGCCAATTTTTTCATAAAAGATATGCGACGGCGAATGATTTGATCTCAATTAAGATATTTTCCGTAAATTACTGTGTTTATATGCAATAAAAAAAGGTTCGACATACCGTCTATTTATTTAAACCTTTTGTCAAAATAATCTTATCTTTAAAAAAAAAGACCAAGTGGGGTGTATTGTTATCTATGTATTTACAAAAAAAAATATTTATGTAACTACGTTATCACTTGTCTGGTTACCATAGCCAGGCTCTGGTAACCAGATCTAATTTTAATTAATAATTTAATCTAATTTGGGATCAGACGACCGTGTGTGAGTGGTCCCAAGATAGACATTAATATTTATTAGTAGTAGAATAGTAGTCTTAGGATTACTTACATGATAACACCGCCAAGGAAGGGCATGAGCGTGGTGCCCTTGGTGTTCCCCTGCTTGTAGATGTCGTAGCAGATGAACGAGCCAGCGAACATCTGGCCCGTGGTCACCACGGCTGCTACCGTGCCAACCAACTCCTTGTACGGCTGCAGAACGTCTGACAGCGCCTCCATTTTGAATCCTAACAAAAATAATTTATCAGGAAATTTTAATAAGGCAATTTTTTTTATTTTCACCAATATTTAGTTCAAATATTTACCTTTTCAGGTGTATAATTTTTTTTTTTTTTTTAAATATTGGCTAACCGTATACCCATATGCCTATACGGGCCACCTGATGGTAAGTGGTCACCGTCGCCTATAAACATTTGCAACACCGGAAGGGTTGCCCTTGCGTTGCCAGCCTTCAAGGACTCTTTTAACGCCTTTTTATAAATAATAATTTTAAATAATATAATAGTATTAATTAGGCACCGAACAATTAAATATTATCTAATGTTTGTGACGAACCATTCTTGTACAATTATAAAAAAAACTTGTTATAACTTTATTTTCAAAACTAGTTGACTCTAGTGCAATGTAGATTGAGACAAAAAAATCTAGGCGAACAGTTAATGTCATATTGAATGAGGAGTACCTTATTACGAGATACGTATACATACATTTAAATTTTGTATAGAGTTTGTGTTATAACTGTTATAATGTTTTACCTGTACGCAATACACTATGTATCGATCGGAAGGATTGAAACAGACCAACGCGGCCACCTTTGTGGCGTCGCGCGTCGTCCCTTTTGTAAATTGAAACACTTACATGAATTTTTAAGCTCAAGTAATACTACAATTAATATCTGAGCTGCACTCTTTTACTTAAAAAAACATGTTTTGTTAAAATTTTATTGAAACGAAACTTAAGGCGGAAAACAATGCAGTAAGGATAATTTAATACAATAATAAGAACCAGAATGAGACTTGCGAGGAAAATGTTTTATTTATTTAACTTCCCACGGTCACACTTTACTAATGTCATGTTATTATGTTAAAAGTAATGTTCGATTGATTTAACGGTTTAATTTTAATTTATTGATAGTTCATCGCGAGAATATCGCGGGAATACGTAAAGCCTTAAATACGTAAGCCGTAAAAGCCTTAATGTTATCGTGAGGAAATGTTTTATGCTCGCTAAATACCAGGCAACCATTTCAAGCCTTAGGAGCAGTAACGCACCTATTTATGTCATGTAGAACTTTAGTAGTGCCCGAGGTTTAATATGGACGTTTATGGGTTGCATATCCCATATATGCATACCCATAGACATCTGAAAAAGAAAATCCGCCGCGTGTCGGTCAACTGTTACGCTGCGGATTAATTTTATGGTGAACCTAATTTTGAAACTGATATCTTTTAAAATATTTTTAAATGTTATTAGGGTAAGAAAGAAATTTAAACTACAATATGTCCAAGATTACTAACGTATTTATTTTGATAAGGATGAATATTGGATTTAATATATGGTTCGAAGAATATACCTTCGCAAATTGGAGCAATCTAAAAGATACACATTTCAAAGCGATCTTATCGGTTACAAGCTTACATTATGTTACCATATAAGCGTTGAAAAGTTTCAAATGTTTGATTTTATTATTATAAATACAACAAAATTAAACTGTATTTAGTATTTTATATAGACATAGACCTTCAGTTAAAAAAATCTCACGCCCCACCCATCTCAAAATCCTGAATCAACTACTGTGTGGAGAAACGAAAATGTGAACCGCCGAGATATAAATAGTAAGCGTAACTTTAGTCACGCCACTTTAGTTTTATGACATTTATAATTAGCTTGATGTATTGAATATTAAACAATTTTAATTCAATTATTTCACTTTAACATAACTAATAATAACTTACAGAGACGTATTACAAGATACATAATTTGCTACATTTGTCTTTAAATTACTTCCATAAAAAGTTTATTGTGTTTGCGTGCAGAAAATTCAGTCTTTCACCAGAACCTACCTACTTATATTAAAAACAATCACGTCTTTGTTTAGATAAATATTTTCAAGGATGGCTATAAATGTACAAATCCTACTATTGTTATAAATATGAAACTTTTAATGTTTGTTACATTAAAACGGCTGGACCCATTTGGATGCCATTTGGTACATATGTGTAGTTCATAAGCTTGATTAACACATAGAATACTTTTTGCTCTGGAAAATACCATTGCTAAACCAAATACATGCGAGCGCAACTGCGGGCGAAAGCTAATAATTGTAGTTTAATAAGCTAATAAAAGTAATAATAAATAAATAACCAAGCCACCTTCCGTCCACATCAAAATTAGCCTCCACAATAATAGACTTAGTATAATGTCGCACTCATAGTTTAGTACCAAACAATCACATCCTCGCATTTTATTGAACCAAATGGGCTTCAATTGGTAAGCAGTTATGAGCACTTATGATCAACTAAACAAGTACGTCAGTACACACCCACCGGAACTACGTCACTGGCGGGTAATGACAGACACTAATGGTGGTTAGTGATCTGTAATGGGTCAAAGTGGAGCCGAAACGTTTACGAGTTTGTTCTTGCGAAAGAAGTAGAAAACGAATATGCAAACCGCATTGTGCTACGTGATCTCTATATAGATGTTTATAACCAACTTCAGGTTGTACTCTAAGGCCTAATAGATGCTTTGATTCTCCTAAGATCTAGAACTGTCGCCTCGTAATTAGTATTTGGAGTAAAAAATAACATGTAACTAATAATGTAGGTATAGGAAAGTAACACTTTACAAAATGACCTTGTAAGTAATTGCAACAGCTTGAAGGCCATTCTTACATTACTATGACCAATTCTTCAATTCAATTCAATTCATTTATTTGTGTTAAGAACAAAATTATCATAGTCAATTTCTGCATACAAATATTACAAAAGCTAGAGTATTAGGCAAGGTTCTTATCTGCACTTTTAAAAATGCCAATCTTTTCAGCATGAAACAAACATTTCTGTTATGCTATTTCAAATAGAAAAATAATGAATGAGCTAAGCATAATGCATAAGTTTACTGCATTAAGAAGATAATTTTGAATCATGAAAAGTTGTTTTTAAACAAGCTATATTTTAAGATATTTGTTCACATGCTAGGACTTCTGGTATTCTATTTTTAATATATATTTAATATTACACCACCATACACCTAAAAAGTAATAAAAAGAAATATAAATCTGTACAGAGGTGTCGCTTATTCCATAAAGATGATATCCATAAGATTCCATAAAATTTCATGACACATAATTCTTAGTTAAATTCTTATTGGTGCCATAAGTTGAAAATGTACACAAAGTCATTCAGTTGAATTGTACAATATTCTAAAAATCTGTCTGGTCAGAGAATTATATTTTTAGAATTTAGTACAAAAGAATACTAACAAAATATGTCACAAAAAGAAAATGAATACTAAACAAGCATTTCATTATATATATATTGTTAATCATAAGCTTGAATAAGTAGGATAGCATTTGAATCTTATCTTAACTGATCATAAGACATAGTTTAGTGTTGTAGCAATTAGCATAAGATGCTTATTCAATAGAACACTTCCAAGTTATGTTAAGGATAAATATTAGGTATATAATTGCAGGCATAAAATTCTACCACGGTTAAAATAATATTTTATTAGCATTCATATTAAATTTCAAACTTTAAATATTTTTTAGCTTCTTGCGTTTGATGATTTTTGTAAAAACGTAAATTATTTCAGCAAGACAACTGAAATTATAACGACAGTATAAGATACAAAATTTATAATTATTTCAGGCGGCAATAGGTACTCACTTTTTACGAAAACAGTAACTGAATACTTATTGAAGACACAACAGCAGCCGTTGTTTCAATTGTTTTTATGAATTGTATTAATAAAACTTTATTGAAATTCACGCTAATATATACACGACCGTATCGGTTATTAGCTCAGGGTCAACTTGCAATCTTAGTTCCTATTATTTTCAACAACTCAATATTTAATTCGAAAGACAGCTCTTTTGATTCTTAGTACGTCATATTATTATGTCACTGTCATCACTTGATGTTGTGTCATTGATGTTATGTCACAGTGGGTTAAGGTCAGTTAGAGGTGACAGCACTGCGTTCTACAAAAAGATTATTTCGACCCAACTATGACCGTAAATGTAAATATTAGTTTGTGATATTTTTTATTTTTTAACGTTCAAAATTTGACAAAGAAAGTTTTACGAATATTTGAGTCTCTTAACTTATATAATCGGCGTAATCAAAAATAAGTTATGTACATAATTTTCTTAGTTGGGTGATAATCCAGAAATCGAATAGCATTCGTTTTGACGTCCCCAATCGATCTTCAATCAATAATATTCAACTAAGCACAGAATAAGAACTTTTTTGTGATAAATAAATAATACATTAAAACTATGTTTTTGATATGTTTGAAGAACTATTTCAGTACTTTGGGTAATAAGCATGGGGTATATTGTACGGACGATTCGTAGATTATTTGTTTGTTATCAACCATTCAAAGGAGAAACGTTGATTTTGCTATAGTCAGCTAGAGACCGGCGCTGTCGCGTGTCGTTTATAAAAATAAAATTTAAGTGATGTGTATCTAAAATAAAACTATTGTTGCTTATTTGATACAAAAATATGAATATTACCTTTAGTCTAAATTATTTTTAAAAACATTTTGGCTCGTTTATATAATGTGTATAACAACAAAAATTTAATTTAATTTTTTGTGATCTTTAACTTTTTTTATTATTAATATATTATGTACTAAATATTATCTATATATTGAATTGTAAAAGTAGTAATGTATATACTGTGCATTACGCTGTCTGGGAAAAAATTAGAATTGAATTTTGACAATTAAAATTCTGACATTAGTTATTCCTGGTTTTTCTGTGATTTTCTTGATTTTACGAATTCCGAGCTATCTCGGTCTATTTTAAGACGGATGAGTGGTAAAACAAAGTAGAATTCGCCAAAAATTTGTTAAACAGTTAATATCGTATAATGGGTGTTATGGCATTGGTATGAAAGTCATTAGAGAATAGAGCGTAAGATTCGCCGAAGAGTCGAAGAGTTTTGAATATAGGATTTATACTATGAAATGGAAATGCGGAAGTTTGAAAGGACGCTGGCTATGTGCGGTAATTATAGTGATATGGTGTGCGGTGGAAGCGCAGAAAATCGGCGACCCTTATAAAATACTTGGAATCCATCGCAGGGCGACTTTACCCGACATACGCAAGGCTTATCGACAGCTAGCCAAAGAATGGTACGTTTGGTCTTGATAAATCTGTTTTCATTGATAAGCAGTGTAATTAAAGCAATTTTAATAGAACACTTTTGATAACCTCCGTAGGACAAAGGACCTTATTAATATATGCCCTTGAATGTATTTATTGTAAAATGTTTTTTTAATGATTATGGTCATTTTTATGACATATGAACTACATGAACCGTAAATCAAATATTTGACTAGATTAATAGAGATTGGCTTGTATGAAAGTATCTAAATAAACTTTGAAATTCTTAAAGTAAAACTTTTGTATTGCAGGCATCCAGATAAAAATGAGGACCCTACTGCCGAGTCTCGTTTTGTTGAGATCAAGCAGGCGTATGAGCTGCTGATTGACACCGAGCGTCGTCAGGCATATGACCTGTACGGGATAACCAATGAGGATGATCACATGTATAAACCTCGGCATGATTACAGCCAGTATGCACGTTTTAGGTTTGTTAATAGTGCTTTACCTCTATATGTAGCTCTTTTGTTACTTAATTAAATTTTGGCTGTTTTATTAGTTAAATAGAAATAGGTACTTGTATAGTTACACAAATGATAAATTGTCGCTGCAACTTGTAACATGACAATCTCTCTCTAGACAAATCTCAAAGCGTGCAGGCCACCTGGTGGGTTACTGCAACACATGGACATCCATTTGCTACGTCAGGCTTAGATAAATTAATATTTTTTTTATAAATTTGTTTCAGTGGTGACCCATTTGACTTTTTTAATTCTCATTTCCGAACACCGGACCAAGATATAACACTATTCCACAAGCTCTCAGTTACATCAAGGTGAGTCCAATGTATCTCTTATTTTGATACAATACACTAATAATTTCAATTCTAAATTTTGTTCCATTATTTCATAATCATAATGTCCAAATTTTAAATGCAAGTTGATTGCACCTATAATTGAAGTTACACTCTGTTTTTATTTTAATTATTTCCAATTATTCTATATCAATGTGCAAGTGTACACTTTGTTGGTGCAACATAATTAATAAATAAATAAATAATGCACAATACAACATGCTATGAGAGATTTTAATCAATTGAACAGCTTACATTTTGCTAAATACTTTTTTTTTTTAAACAAAAGTAGCAAATGAGCTTGCAGGCCATCTATTGTTAAATGGTCATTGCAACCCATTGACATCCACTTGCAACTTCAGGCAGTTTTTAAATAAGAAAGAAGGAAAAAAATCTTTAATGCACATGATAATATAATATATTATTATATATTGTATATTATACAATCACACAAAAAAAAAAAAAAAAACTAAATATAAAAAGGGTATAGTTAATGTGGTGCCATTTTGAAGGTCAATGACAGAACCAGAACAGCTGTTATCTACTACAATTATATGCGCACCCAGCATTTCAATAAGAATATACTAGAGAAGAACGTCCATACGCCAGCCCTGGTGCCATTTTAAAGGTTGATTTACATTACTTGTCATATAGTGGGCTAAGTGGTCAGAACAGCTGTTGTCTAAAGCTATGTAACAACAATGTTCTCTACCAGGCATTTCGAGAACAACATAGTGGAGAAGAGCGTCCACACGCCAGCGCTGATCCTGTTCTACACGGACTGGTGCTTCGAGTGCGTGCGGTCGGCGGCGGCGTGGCGGCGGCTGGTGGAGGCCCTGCAGCCGCTGGGCGTGACGGTGGCCACGGTGCACGCGGCGCACGAGGCCTCGCTCGCGCGCCGCGTCGGCATCCACGGCGTGCCCTGCCTCTCCTTCGTGCTGGACAGGCACAACTATCTCTATAAGGAGAGTCTGTCCTCCTTGCCCAAGGTTTTGGGTGAGTTTCTAGATCGATTCGATATTGCAGTTTAGCGTGTTTTTTGCATAAAGGGAACATTAATAAAAAAGTGTGTGTGTACTTATGTACATGCGTTAGAAGTTATACTTCTTTGGCATAACAAGGCAAAAATCTTTTTAAAAATTTTATATTTCGCCATCTTCTACGTTTGTAGAAAAAAATACATTAAAAGTTTTATTATAACGCATTATCTAGTTAAATAACTGAAGTGTTGACTATAGCTAACTTCAGGATGTCAGTTTTTAGTGACGGTGTGCGCGCGCATCGTAAAAATTTCCTCTCATCATTTTTCCCTAACACGCCAACAGAACCAGTATAACTTCAATAATGATAAATTTAGATAAAGGTAAAAGTTATTGTACTGAATTTCATTGAAATATTATCTACTTATAAGGTGTGTTCGTCATAGCAACATCAGTAGCAGAAACCATTTTGTCTTTCATGTTTTGGAGATACAGTACTGATGAAAGGTCTTATATTAGGAAAGTAGCTTATCTCCTAGGGATCTTAGTAATGTAATAATAATTTTATGTGTAAAATTATTTCTTAATGTAATTAATACCTAATTTATTTGTAGGTTTATGGCTAGGTGTAATGGTTCTCCTTGAACTGTACCATCTACCAATACCCAAGATTAAATAGAATATTTAATTAAATTGAATATGTGTTCCCCGTTTTTTAAATGATTAGACCAAGTACATATATACGGTCAGGATTGTACTATCCAGTGTAAGAAACAATGTTCACTGTAATATGAAAATATCCACAGAATTCATCCGCTGGAAGTTCCCGTACAGACTGATCACGAAGCTCAACGATGGGAACGTGGATTCGTTCGTGGACGACTTCGAAGACAACCGCGTGAAGGCGCTCATCTTCGAGGAGCGCCCTAACATCCGCCTGCGATACCTCATCGCCGCTTATCACTATAGGAACCGTGTTGCCTTTGCGTGAGTTCACTTAACTTGTTTATCAACAATAGTTCTTCTTGTCTTTTTTGTATTCAGTCCTTTCTTTGTTCCTGCGGTTTTTCTGTTTTGATTGTAGTTACATTAATAAATAACAGGAAGACACTAAATATTAGGAAACCTGCATGGTTGTTAGCAATAAATTTGCAGTTGAAAAAATTTCTGTCAATCTTGTTTTTCTATTGTCAAGCTATCTAGACTTTATTTGGAGGTCTGTCAAAATTTTTATACAGGATTTTGCGAAAGATACACCCATTTCCAAGAATTTGGGGAGCCAAGAAGCTAGAGGCATTTTTATTTCTGAGAGTTTTGGAATTTCTGCACAAAAATTGTCCCTATCTTAATCCAATTCAATTTCAATTGTCTTCATAATTACCACCATAGTATGTTCTTTGCAACAGTTCAGTTAGTCAATTGATAGCAAAATAAGTTACTGATTGTACAACAACAATTTCCTTTAATTCTTAGATTCGTGGACCTGACAGCCACTAACACTCAGAATGTGAGCGCTCGGTACAAAGTGCAGCGTAACATAGATACTATGGTACTCCTGAAAGAAGACAGTGTGGAGCCGGCAGCCACCGTCAGTACGACAGAGATACCCACACAGACTCTTCGTCAGCTGATAGAAGCCAACCAAATGCTGACTCTACCAAGGCTGTCTTCGCAGGTGTGTTTTGTGAATAATAGATGGATGTCAGTTAATAATCAAATGATTTGAAATGTGACAGAGTTACATAGTAAAGAATTATATGTATATTTATATAACAGAGTAAAATATTTGTTTCTCTATTGCATTTCAACATTGTTGCAAGCTTATGGGTTTGCAAGCCACTTGATGTAAAGTTTTTAATTTGTGTTTAATTTAAATATAATGCCAATTTTACTAAATAGATATTTATAAATTTAGTTAAAAAATTGTATAAAAATGTGCACTTTTACAATCTCATTATCTTAGTAGCTTATTCCACAATTAGATTAATTAACTGATTAATTGTCTGCACAACTGTGAACAATTTATCTTCAACTTCAGAGTGTACTGGACACGGTGTGTCCTATCGAATGGCGAGCGGCCCGAAGGCGTCTCTGCTGCGTGCTCATAGCGAGGGACGTGCGCGGGCACAACGGACACAGCCTGAACGAGCTGAGGAGTATGGCCAAGCGGGCCCCTGAGAGGCTTCGGTATGCGTACATGTATGCGCACGCTCAGCCTGACTTTATCAATGCTTTGGTTAATGGATCTGGTAAGTTTACACCTTTTTATGTTAACGCGCTAATAGGTCTTAAGAAGTAGCTGTAATGAATTTGACTCGTGGTCTAGTGGTTAGCAAACCTGACTGCTAAACGGGAGGTCGTGGGTTCGATCCCCAACCAGAACAAATGTTTGTGTGATGAGCACAAAGTAGGGTGTATTGTTATCTATGTAAGTATGTATTTACAAAAAAACAGTTATGTATGTTTATCAGTTGTCTGGTTACCATAGCACAGGCCTAGTTGCCTAATTTGGAATCAGATGACCGTGTGTG
>DWNH01001376.1:0-11542 GCA_018249895.1 Tiana niger | reverse complement strand
AACCGATTGTCATGAAAATCAGTCATTATCCGAATTTCTAAATTGCACCCGGGCGAAGCCGGGGCGGGTCACTAGTATTCAATAAAAAAAATTAGCAAAACAAAATACTAATTAAAGGAACAATAAACGAATTATGAGTTTAATAGAAGACTGAAGTCTGACTGACTGACGTCACAAACTTTTTGACCTCCTGCCCTTTGTCACACACTGTCACATTTCGTTGAGCCCGGATATTAAAAATATTCAATTTTTCAGCTCAGCATACTTCACTCCACCTACAACTGCTAAGTTCATTTCATTTTCTCTCGCTACACTAGTTTTATTCTGGAGAATTTTAACTAATACTCCATATGAGATGGTTTTTTACCTTGTTTGATATTTGACCAAATTTTAGTGAACTATGCGTAGTAGGTACTGTACCTGGTATGGTACATTACCATAAGGATTAAGATTTGATAATTAATTTTTTAATATTCAGATGGTTGTAAATTGCAACATTGAGTGTTGTAACTTTGGAACATCTATGTATATATCGAGGTGCTTACATCTTTTAAAACAGGTGTAATAAGTGTTTACTGGGAGCATAATTAAATATTATAGGTATATCTATATCTATAAAAACTTACCCTTCAATGTTTTCTCGCCTAGGCCACGATTGATAGCCGCTTAGAGTTCTGTCTACTGCGAATAAATCAACGAGCCTTATTATAATCTAACAGTCAACAAATAAAAATGAATCAATTCGCAAATTAAATCGTTAGCATGGCTTTACAACGTTAATAAATCGTAAGATTATGCATTAGCTTTTGCAATAATATAAATAATAGTATCTAGTATTAGTTAGTTACTGCGTGGGACAAATTTGCTTAAAAGAAGGAAAATCAATTAATTGCGTGGCAATTCATTTCATATTCGTTATAGCTAAATTACAAAATAAATTAACCAGAACAACCTAAAAGATGCTAGCATTATTAAATTAAATTTACCATTTATTTATTTTATATGACAACGATAAATTAAAAATTAGGACAATATAAATATGCTTACAAATTGTATTGTCAGAGAGTCTGTTTCTTCTCCTGTTTCGTACAATACGCCTTCGTAGAGGGTTTGCGGAGCGAACGAGACTTTCTATAATTTCGTCATCCGCAGATAAATCGTCACTGAAATCATAATCCACAGTTTTCGTTATTAACAAAATTGTAACGTCCTACAAACATATATCGTTTCTAACAAACTTGTAAACATTTGTAACAAACATATAAACATGAAACTTTGAGGTATAAATAACCAAGCTGTGAAGCCTATACCAATAATTATAGAAATTCACACTTCTCTCGTAATAAATCAGTTAAAGTAATCTAAATGTGAAGGACTGTATGTGGTCGACAATGTGATCTCAGCACGTGATCTTGTTGGATTGAACTGTCTATTTATACGCAAGCTTCTTGTTGCTGATAGTGTATTTGGATTGTGACAGTTTAGAAAAGTATTTCTAGTAAGTGTGTGTATACTCCATATTAGGAATTGATGAGGTGCAGTAAGAACCGTTAGAATTCTATTTCTAATTTTATACTTGATATTTCTTTGCGCGACGTCGCCATTTGACGCAAGTCGCCATTTCCTACATAAATTAACTTAAACATTATCGATGTTGATATTGTAAACTTGAAAAAATAATATATAAAATAATAAATATAAAATAATATTATTACTATTGTATACCTATACGTTGTGACAAAATTATGTTTTTTGCTTATAAGTACAACAATAAGTTTACGGGTAATTTTCTTTATTTATTTATGTTTTAATATTAAGTTATTGTATCATAGGCGGACTCAAAGATGCAGAGAAACTGAAAAGCTAAAAGAAGATTTGAAAAAAATAAGACATTATAATACATACTTGACAGGTAGTCGATTATTGTTGTTTGATTGTAGCTTTCTTCTGCCTTCTGAATTTAAAATATGTGTGCCGGGGTTGGTTTTCAGCAACTCCTTTAACGCGTTATCAGCGGCATGGTCACCATTTTTGTTAGAGTAATTACCGACCTGAAAAACAATAAAATTTTATCAAACGTCGTTTAACAGAAAATCGCAACTCTAATAATGGCCATTCATGTGGCATTACATATGTAAATAATATTAATAAAAATCATTATCTTTCGTAGACCAGGATTTATCGAAAACCAACTTCTGCTTCCCCCAATATTTTGTTTAGACATAAAAAAAGATATTCAATAACATGCAAATGAATCAGTTCACTGGGTTTTATTCGATTTCATTGTTTATTATAATGTGAAACAAGGATAATATTAAAAAAATGTGTATATCAATAGACCAAGACATTCAGTACGTTTTTCTCCTGTGTTCTGTCAACGGATTTTCTTCTTTTTGTTTTTTTTTGGTAGATATTGACGAGCTACCATGATACCATACAAAAATAATAAGCTGAAGATGCGCTACTACTGTGAACCAATATAGTCGTCTCGTGATTCTTATACAACGGAAACCAAACCCTTATTTCGAAACATAATATACATTGCTACAATTGCTTCATGGTAGAATTGGGTGTGACGGTGGTACTGCCCCGGGCAGCGAACCTACCATCTATAAAATACATTTTACGATCGCAATAAAATGCTGCTATAGACCGAAAATCTAACCAATGTTTTAGAATGTAATATGTCTTGCCAGGTAAATAAAACGAATTGGTTTTTTTTTTTTTTTTTAGCCCCACACTAAGATTCTAGGATCTTGGTGTCGTGGGAATTAATAGGATACATAAGATAGCACTCACATCTATGATCATTTTGCCTCTTGTTTTGTTTCTTTCTCTGTGATTGGCTCTCTTTTCCCTTTGCTGCAGTACCCTCTCCCTTGTGGTACGGTATTCGAGTGCGAACTCGGCAAGCACTTTTAGAAAGCCTGACGGCTTAGTCTTTGGAATGTCTCCGGGAGTGATGCCGAGGTACAAAAGAATCTTGGTGTATCTACAACAAAATATATGTCTTGTTGTTTTCATGATGTCAAATCACATTTAAAACTTCTTAAAACATTAGGTTACCACGTTTTTATTAACTACTTTTGGGTTTTGTCAGTTCCGGTAGAATTGTGTTGTACTTTCCCGATGAGTTTATCTTGAGACATTAATTGAAATTTTACAGACTGGAAATTCGAAACACAGCTAATATTCAGATAACAAAACCGAAAGATAATTTAAAAAAATACAGACGAATTGAAAACCTTCTCCTTTTTTGAAGTCGGTTAAAAAACGTGGTAAGAAACTTTTTATTATTATTATTTGAGTTATTAACAGTGTGCTTAAGATGCCAGATATTATTCAACACACAGCGACTGTTGACTCAATGAACGACGAAATGAACAAATTGACTAGCCCAACTTACCCTACTGCTTATTTTATCAACAGTCAACATTTAACTATTATTGTCAAACATCAATAATAAGGCTCAATTATAGCAAAGTTCCAAAAATAATGTTCCAATATAAAGTATCTAATATTAAGCAGTTTCTAGAGGAGGTTGGGCAGACAAGGACAACGCTAAGAGGACAACTTCACTTTGCACCGGTTTGCGAAACTCAAAAAAAAAATATGGCCGTCACGGAACGCCCAGCACATGTGAAATGTTTGCGTATTAAAAATAATAGTATTGTTATAATAATAATAATGACAGATTACTTATATTTTTAAAAATAATAAGAAAGAATTCGCGCGCGATTAAAAAGAAAGAATACACATAACAGAGTGTCACGCCGTTTGTTTCACGGCATAGAAGTCGGCTTTATTGCCAAGACGCTAATAGATGGTTCACTTAAAAAAAATGTTTTTGAGTGGAGATAATACTATATAGCCCAGTGTATCAATATAACTACTACTGTAATGACCATAGGTTTGTCGGCAAATAACATTATTTCTTGTTGAACATCCTGTTTACTCGATACAAAACAATTTTTTTTTAAGTTGGCTCGCCTGAACAAATATCTGGTGGATAATAAGTTCTGAAAATAGAAACTCAGCTTTTCTATTCGACAATGTATCTTAGCGCGACAAATATCACTTCAAATTTAAATTTCGCTAAATTAATATCTACAGTTTTGTTCGCAAAGCCTTTTGAAACATGTATATATAAAATAACATATTTTAACGCAGAAACTGAAGTTAGTTATTTTTACGGGCAATTTACCTGCTCATAACTCTTTGTTTTATATAGGATAATTTAATTATCCTTTCCGCGGCATCGGTAAGAAATTCGTTAATCTTCGTCTTGAATATTTGTGACCCATCATGTTTTGCAACTTTCTTCATGTGATCCCAAGATGCCTTACAATCCGATTCCAGCTTTAGCAGGGTGCTACCCAGCATATCGAAATCAACTTTTGAAGCCCTGATAACTGGACCAACCTGAAAATTACAAGTTAAATAGGTTCAATAACCAAGGGTCCGACCTCCTTTCGTTAAAATGTAGGCACTATTGTGCCTAGATTTAAAGGCATTCGGAAGAACGTAAGCATTATAGATATCGCTATAAGAATAGCTAAACAAATGAGTCTTTTTTAAGATGTCAATTTTTCTCTGGTAATTAGTTCCGTAAAGGAAACGTTGATTTAAAAATGTATTTATTATGAACCAATATTATTATAACAATTGGGTTTTCCCTTGTCCCGCCTGTCTTAATTGCGAATTTATCGTATTGAAACAGGTTGCTGGACTACACATTATGCGTATGTGCGTGAAATAATATGTTACCATCTCCTCCATTTAATCTTCTTCATAATATATGTATATAACACAGATCCAGATAGTTTCAAACTATCTAAAATCTTAAATGACTTGATACTCGCCTCGCTAAAAAAGTCCGTGCTCTCGGGAAACTTTTCGATAATCATCTCACATATATGGTAAAGAAGAGGATGCTTATGTACAGTATCTTTAACTTCCATAACTTTAGATAAATATTCAAGTTGAAATCCCTTGGGCTGACTGCCGTTCAAGAAGCTACCCACGGATCTCAGTGTGGCTAAGATTATTTTAAACGTGCGATTTCCTTTTAACAATTCTATGCCTTGCTTCAGGTCCATTAGCGGTTCTGCTATTTCTTTCTGTAATGTCAAAGTAAATACATTTTATTAACGTTAGTGTCAAATTTTGTTTACTTTACACATTTACGACGCCCGCCTACCGCGTCGATATTGGTAGCTGATATTATTTATCTGATGTTTTTAAACAACTGTTATCAAACAATAATAATTTCTACTTTTTTTTAAGTATTTAAGTAAGTATTAGGATTTTTTATGGTGGTAATTTATTCGTCCATCAACCCGCACTCGGCTAATGTGGTGGACCATGGCCTAAATCCTTCACATTTTGAGGGGAGACCCGTGCTCAGCAGTGGGACAATGATGGATTAATAAAAAAAAATTATTCGTCGGTAGAACAAAGGTCGTTTGATATACTTACATGCCGTTGATATATACATATATGTACTTAGATAGAATTTTGCGTACATAATTTTCTATCTAAGAATTTGCATAATGTTTTTAAAAAGGCATATAATGGTTACAAATTTGCTCGTGGCTCGAGCAAATTTGTAACACATCCTATCGTTAAAAGAGTCCCCCTATATCAAAGAATAAGATAATAATTTTTTAAAGATTAATTGTCACTTCTATATTAATTGGGACAAATAGGAAAGAAAGGTCTTCGAATGAAGACCACGATAAAACGAACCCAGGTGGCCATCAGATCAGTAGGACCGTTATAGAGGGCGTCGGACCGGAGTGGCACGAATTAGGATCTACTTATGTTTAGCAGTTGACATCTAAAGGCTGATGGTTTCATGGATTATTACTTAAGGGCTAAGTTACAAGTTAGGTGTAATTAATAATATGTCGTTTACCTCTAAATTGTCAAAATCGAGCTTGAAGACCCAAAGTTTCAGTCTAGAAGACAGCTCGTTTATAGACGCTAGTGTAAGGAGAAATTGCTCTGCGCTTCCCAAAGGTAGGTCTGGGTTAGCGTACTGAAAAGAAAAATATTAACATGTAGTTGAAATATACTTTTATTTTTTAGGAATAGAATCAGCATTTATTTAGGTACTAATTTAAATATAAATGTACCTATACTCAGCGTAAAAAACTTGTTTGACTATCCTTCTCCGATATCAAGTTTTTTTTTCAATAAGACATTATTAGGAACAAATTATGAAATAGTCATACATAATTTTATGCTTATTTTTACAATCTAACTTTCTTTAATTTTATTTATTTATAATTTTATTTGTGTCAATATTAAGTGAAGTATTTCATTTATTTCGTTTAATTCTGCACCTGTAAAATTTATTATATAAAACTAATTAATACGTACTTGGGCTTCTTGTATTTTTATCTTTTCTTCTTCTGTAGGTAACATAGTCAGTAACTTTTCGATTCCTTCTCTTCCTATAACGGTAGCATCCATTTTCATGATTGCTGCCTTAATTGCCTGAGGTGTTGGTAGTTTTTTCATTGCGATATTTATCGCATTGGAACGCTTTGCGTCTAGTATAAGATTTCTTTTTGGTTCCATTAGTTTCTACAGTAAAATGAAAATGTTGCTGGTATTAACTCTATACAAAATTATTGTGAAAGCCAAATGAATTTTAGCGATTTATAAGAAATATTATACTTACTTCCTGGATTGTAAATCACGTGGTCGGATCAGAATATGAAACATAAAACCAGTTAAATTATATTATAACATTAATGTAGGATGTATACTTAAGGTGTAACGGAACGTCAAAAATTAAAAAGGTGTAATGGCGGTTTTTGACAGATGAGTACTGTGTGGAGAGAGCGTGCTTGCAATTGTCTTAAAAAATTAAGTTCTATCTTCTATTCTAAATTCTATCTTAAAAAGTTAAAAAAAAGTGTTATTTATATAAGTATTTTGGTATTGTTTATACATTAAGATAGTGTTCACTAACAATTAAAAAAGTAAATATTTTAATATTAACAAAATAGTATTTTGATATCAATGACTATGTTTCATGAAAAAAATGAATAACAGTGATACGAACCTTAAGAATTAAATCATTTGTCCGAGATTCAAACAGGTGTTCTAACATTGGAGTATCCAAAGTTATATCGGGTAGTTCGTCCCATATAAAACCACCTATTTTAGGTCGCATTGTGGGCGGTATTGGATTATCTTGAATTTCTCGCCAAAATAATTTAACGGTCTTTTTATTCTTTTTCATGGTTGAACTATCAGAATCATTTATAGACTCTGTTAACGATGATCTTGAAGGGTCCATGCAATTAAGAGTAGGTGGGAAAAAGCCTGGAAGAGCTGGAAGAGGGGGTGGGTTTCCTCCCGGAATGGAGGGGAACATTCCCGGTGGAGGAGGGGGTGGTCCGTTTACTGCGTTCACCGTTGGAGACAGCATATCATCATCAGAATCTTGTCTTAAATCAGAAAAATCTAAATCACATGAATTCCATTCCTTGTTAAGACAATTTTTTTTCAGCTCCTCCCAATGAAGATCGTTTTCAGATACTTTTATTTCATGTAATTTTTGAGTTTTTTCTATTGAAGAAATTTTTAGAATTTCTGTAAAATTAAAATACAATTATCATTAGAAGCATATATATATATATTAAATAATGAAATTGAACCTTTATTTAATTAATAAATTTATTCTTAATAACGATTTAATCACATTTGTAATTAATTCATCCAAGTTATATTGACAGTAGAATTACCTTTAGATTGAGATTTGGCTAATTCTGCTTTGGCTTTTGATACTATCCCTGATATATCAGTTACCCAGGGTTTGTCTTCTGTGATTTGACTCATAGGATTGGTTAGTCTTTGGGCCAAATCTTTGATACTATGTTCCCTGTTTAACAATATTTCTCTATCATCCTTGGTTTCTGGAGTTATATCCAACTGTTTCTGGCGTATTACAGTAATTGTATCTACAGCATTGACACTGTGACCCAAAGTTCCATTTTGGATTCTTTGTTTTAATCCAGAAGTATATCTTTGATGTCCTGTTGAAAAAATTGTTTAGTTTTAAGGTATATTTTTAACATTATAATATAATAATAATGGCATACAATTATGTAAATAAAAGAATGAGCAGGAGACATGACCGAAAATTAGTATGTTAGTGAATAAACAGACCATTATTTAAAACATCTGCTATGCTGGAAGTCATTGTTGGATTGGAATACGAATTTTCATTCTCTTGACATCCGATCATATTGCTGCAAATGCTGCTGTTATAGACTGGTGCCTCATTTGTTACGTCATCGCAGTTGGGGTATATGCCATTTGAATTATGACTAGGATTGATGTATTTCTCATTTGTTGTTGTAAAATTTCCATTTGTTTTTTCGTAATGATTTCTACTGTGTTCAAATAAACAATTGTCAATTTCACTTGAGTTACTTGAAAAATCTATGTGATGAGCTTGTTTTGAAAATCGTTCTCTCTTTCTTCTTAAAAGTTCTTCGTTGCCTTTACTATCTATGATTGACGGTAAGAATTTCGGTGGACTGTTCGTTGTTTTAGATTCCGTGTAGGAGGTTGCAGGTGGTTTATCTGCTGATTGTTAGTTAAAATGCCAATAAAAAATTTAGTCAATTAAGCATAATGCAATAACAAATATTAGAAAATTTCAAATCCAATAAAAAGTTATTTCATAGTATTGAATTCACCATGCAAGTACGAACAAAAACCAAGATGAAAATAAACAACACCATGTACAAATGATACATCTAAATACCTTTTTCTTTCATTTGTTGTTTTTTGGATTTTCGCCTTTCTGAAGTGTTTAAATTAAGATTTCTGCGACGTATAGAGTTAATGACAGAATCATCTAATTGTCTAAAAAGTAATATAACACAAAATATATTAAAAGTTTTTAATTTTTATGTTGTATGATCAACATATGGAGTAGAAAAATATTAATTTAAATTATTGCTATACTTACTTAAGCGCTGTACCCGTCTCATCACCGTCTTCATAAAATAAAACAGCCTCAAATATCTGGAATTGTCTTAGGAGATCTAAATCAGTTCCTTGTTTGGACATATATAACTTTATGATATCATCTATGCCCTGGTCCTGCAGGGCATCTACTTGGTCGTAATACGTGTCTCTATTAGGAACATTATTTAGACATACATTTATCAAAGTTGTTGCATATATAAGGAGTTCTGTGTCAGATGCATCAAAATCTTTTAAGATTTTTATTACGCTGTACCAAGGTAGGCTACCATTAGATGTATCTATTGATAAGATCCCCTCAACAAGACGAAGGCTGTTCCTTTCAGTATACTCGACGAATACTATCAAGAGCTTAAGGGCTGTTTTGACTACGTGCCTGAATTTGCTAGAGATTAATGAGTACAGCCATTGGACACAATGGTTATGGTTCATTACGCCATGCATTCCGTCCACATAAAGTAAAATCTGAAAATGGAACAATTTCACAAGGTCAATAACCAATTAGGTTAAAAAACGTTGGGCATTGTATGATATATTCCACTGCTACGTTACATGACGCAGCCAATATAAATAATAGTAAAACAACTAAAAGCATTTCGTACTCTACAGTATTTGAATGTTATAAGATATACTTTGCACATACAGGTATCAATATTCAACCTCAAGCAGTACAATAGTAGTATTCCCCGGGAACCACACCAAAATTACGATAAACAATAAATTGCTGCACTGTAGGAAAAGGTGTAGCGATGGTACTTCCCCTGAGACCTGGCTTACTACCTTAAAGTACCTGTCAATCAATATTAAAAAAAATAATATATTACCTGTCCGAGTGCCCTGAGAATATAATCCAAATAATTTTGGTCGGCCATATTACCCACTTGAATAAGGCAGTCTAAACCTTTGTTAGCGACGAATTCATGTACCAAATCTTTATCCGATTGTAGGATCTGCTTAAGAGTGAAGAGAGCCCGTCGAAGCTCTCGACCTTCGGAGTGTAGAAGCTTCTCTGGAATAAGCCACGAGAAACAATTAAACATTATAAATAATTTATAAGTATGTTCAAAAGTAAATCTAAAATAAGTTTAATGCAATTTTGAAATTCTATGCAGTTATTCCTTAAGAATTGATCTCATTTAAACATTGTACATTTAATGACAAACGCACTTTAATTAATTCATTCATTTAATTAAATTTTAATTCATTTTACCTCTCGTAGCTGCATAGTAAAAAAATTTTGTTCACTTTTTCTTTGTCTTCGTCATTGCTTTAACAGTTATTGGTATCGAATTGACATTATATATCGACAACGACTTTGATAAAGTTATCGTGGTTAATTCAGAAAGATTCCATTTATCTCCATAATACCGCAATAATTATTTAATTATTCTTATCTCATTACAAGAACGTCAAGATGTTTAGTTTAGGACTTAATCTCTTTCCCTACAGCCTTCTTACGAAATCCAATGCATTTTAATAGAGCTGGCTGTTTATTTTCGAAGACGTTATGGAAATTCTTAGTTATGTAAGTTTCTTAACCATGTCTTCCACAAACGGGGAGCTGGATCAGAACGCTTTTAAAGCACGAAAGCACAATTAAGCACATCATAATTTTATATAAGTTTGATCATGTTTAAGTAAAATTGAAACATACCAATAATTGCATGAACCCGAACAGAAAGCTGCGTTCGTAGAACCAGTGAATTTTTGCGGCTGCAACAAAACATCTAATCAGATATCGTTTTAAAAAGTATGATGCTAACTTCTACATCTGTAGGTTCATACGGGATTAATTATAGTAGTTACGTAGTATTAAATTGCTAAAAGGGAGTACCTACGTAGGTTCGATCCCCACCTAGAACCATACTTGTGTGAAGAACACGAATATTTGTTCTGTGTCTGGGTGTATTGTTATCTATATAAGTATGTATTTACACACATTCCTTCTCATTCGAGAGGAGACTCGTGCCCAGCAGTGGGAAAATGATGAACTGATTATGACGTGTAATCAGAACTAAATACGATCAAACTAGAATTTTAGACGAAGGAGCACAGCTACATATATAATAAATTGCCAAAAGACATAAAATATTCAAAATCAATGCATATTTTTACTAGATCACTTAAGGTTTGTTTATGTAATGCAAAATCCTGCTATGTGTAACGTTAAGGCATAAGTCCTACATAAAAAACTCATCAAGATTTTCATAAGATTACAATTAAAGTAAATATGATAAAAATTATATCTGTTAAAATTAAATAACCACCAAAAATATTGCTAGTGGTTATGGAACCTTCTGAGAAATGGAGAATCTGTAACCGTAACTGTTATTACGTTGCTAATATAATTAATAATTATTATTATTTGGCATATTATTTATATTAGCAATATAAATAATTAATTATAAAATTGCTAATATAAATATAACGACAAGCTAAAATTTGTTTAAAAAAATATAATGCGTAGTATTTTTATACATTGCTTATGATTATAAATAACGATTTGAATTTAGAATGATTAGTAAATGCT